>JAODAL010026197.1:0-57199 GCA_025379985.1 Phyllomedusa bahiana
GGGAAGTTTTTGGGAAAATATGGGAAAACTTTATTTACGACATTCATGACAAAAAACTGATATCCAATTTTTTATGCAGACTTTCTCTGCAACCACATGGTATATGAAACACCAGATGGAAAGCTTCTCTAGGAAAGCTTCAGTCTCATAGATGCGGGGCGGGAGATGTTAGAAGAAGATGCAAAAGCGTCTCTTCCTCTTCATGTGCTCAAACGAATGCCTACCTCTTTTCTTTTCCTGTTATATCTCAATCTAAGCTTTGCGCCAACATGTTGGTTTTGTTAGGTTTTATGTTACTGATGTCAAGAATAGGGTTTTTGTAGAGTTTTGGACAACTATCCTTTTAGGTTGAAATGTCATTATAAGATTTTTTTAATATACTGATTTCCCTGTTCACAGTACTTTCAATCTTCAGATATCGGGTTGTTAATAAGCTCTGCTTGTGCAGTGTTATGTATTATTAATTTAAAAAATTTATAAAAGAATAAAAATTTTCATGATAAAAAAAAAAGACATAAATCAGGGTCATCCGTGATAGGGAAACCTATTTCGTCATTAATGAACTTGATAACCTGTTGCCAGACGCCATTTACCACCGGGCATGACCAAAGGAGATTATTATTATTATTTATTTTAAAGCGCCTGAAACGGATGCGGCGACAACGCATACATTAAGCGCCGACCGCTGACATCGGGTGTGGATCCTTTTGTGATCACCGCAGGCGAATGGTATAATGGAAAACCACGCCAGGGAGCGGATAAAGGGGCCCCTGGTCTTCACCAGAGCCTGCCGCAAAGCGGGACGGACTTAACTGCAGGGACCTCCAGGTCGCTACCCCTGACGTGGCTACCTGTGGTGACAGCCGAGGTGCAGGACAGGAACACAGGCGGTGGTAGTCAGGAACATAGGAAAACATATGCAGAGCAGGTTTAAACGTACACGTCCGAGGAACACAGCAGGATACAACATCAGGATAAAGCAGGTACAGAACAGGTGACACGGCAGGATACAGCAGGTTAAAGAACAGGTGCCAAGGCAGGACACAGGACAGGTGCAGAGACAGCAGACACGACAACAGAAGACAGACAGGAAGATGGTCAGGAGCTCAGATGACTAAAGTCCAGGGTTAAGTCCAGAAACACTGGCAGGAACTCAATGGAAAGACTCAGCATGAGACTGCAATGGACTGACCCAGAGCAAAGGGAGGAACTTCCTCTTATAGTCAGGGGTCATAGGTCAAGAGGAAGTGACAGAGACAAGTAACCTATAAAGGGCAGGAAGCTGCCGCGCGCGCGCCCTAGGAGGCGTAGAGCACGTACAGGACCCCAGAAAGCAACAGGACAGGACAGGCAAGTACCAGGAAGGCACGACTTGCTGGCGGTCCATGGCAGGGGACTGCGGTGTGATCCGTGACAGCGCCTTTGATTCCAGGTCGCTGTACATTCAAAGGGGAGTTACAAACATAACATATGTCAAACAAGTACAATGATAACGATGAATGATTTACAACTGGCGGAGAGGGAGAGAGGACCCTGCCCGCGAGGGCTTACATTCTGCAGTGGAGATGGAAAGAGACAGAAGGTGAGGGGCAGACATGTTTGTGGGGTAGCACAGTGGCAGCAGAGTTATTGTAGGTTATAGGCTCCTGAAGAGATGGGTTTTAAGGTTGCTTTTGAAGCTGGTGTGAGTGGCAGAGAGTCTCATGTGTTGGGGCAGTGAGTTCCAGAGAATGGGTGAAGCACTAGAGAAGTCTTGGAGACGGTTGTGTGAGGCGCTGATAAGGGGAGAGCAGAGAAGAAGGTCCTGTGAGGAGCGGAGGTTGCGTGAGGGGAGGTATCTGGAGATTAGGGCAGAGATGTATGGAGGGGAGAGGTTATGGAGAGCCTTGTAGGTCATGTTTTGTAACTTGAAATTAATTCACTGGGCAATGGGTAGCCAGAGAAAGGATTGGCAGAGGGGAGAGACACAGGAGTAGCGAGGAGAGAGGTGGGTAAGACGGGAAGCAGAGTTGAGAATGGTTTGAAGAGAGCAAGAGTGTTAGAGGGGAGGCCGCAGAGAAGGGTGTTGCAGTAGTCTAGGCAGGAGATGACAAGGGCGTAGACAAGCATTTTTGTAGTGTTGAAGATGAGGAATGCGCAGATGCGAGAGATATTTTTCAGGTGGAGGCAGTAGGCAGAGATAATGGCTTGGATGTGTGGTTTGAAAGACAGAGAGGAGTCAAGGGTTATCGCAAGGCAGTGGACTTGCAGGACAGATGAGAGTGTAGAGTGGTTGACAGTGAGGTGGAAGGATGGAGTGGGATGGTGGAAAGATGATGAATTCAGTTTTCTCCACATTTTTTTAGGAGACGGGAGGAGAAGAAGGAGGAAATGGATCATAGACAGACTGGGATCTGGGAGAGTAGAGAGTTAAAGGGGATGTATTGCTTCATCAGTTCAGCTGTTTTCTTGTAGCTTCATTTTCTCTGTTCCTAAAATCCAGGGGAGTTTCTTCCCCTCCCAGCTGGGTGTTTCTTAACTGAAGGGGGATGATATCCCCTCCTTCACTGTTCGTGCTCGCTTTCGAGTCAGTGTGTTTGTTTGAGATCAGTGGGAGGGGATGGCACATCCCCCTCTCTGTCTGAGTCCACATGTCACTGTGTCGTTCCTCTCCCTATGCAGTCTTATTTTCTAAGAGCTATTTGTTTACATACCACAGACCTGCATTCAGTCTAGACATTCTTCTATGAACTCAGAGCACTGATCTCTTTTCTCACAGCTGGAGGTTTGTTACAGTTGAATCCAGTCTTCTATGAACTCATCCAGAGCAGCACAGACCTGTCTCCCTTCTATGTTTATACGCAGGAGCATTAGGCACTGAGCACAATTCTGCTGTTTTCTTATTGTAGAAGCAGCTGCAGTGTTACTGTGGAGCTGCTGGCTGTGCAGAGTGAAATGTTGCCGGCCCCTTATTCTGAGTGAGAGAGACAGGAATGCACGCTCCGTGACTACAACTGGGGGGCCAGAAAGAATGTAAATTAGTAGAGCCATCAGCCAATGAAATGCAAGGAGGTGGAATCCGAGGGGCACTGGGGAATAATGTTTACACAAAACGAAGATAAGGGAGACAGTGAAAACAAGACAGCTTTGCTAATGACATCCAATTGCAAAGTTGTTTGTTTTCACTGTCCCCTTATTCTGAAGACCATTTAATGTAATGATACAACCCCTTTAATATCTGGGCCGGAGATGCAGAGTTGGGTGTCATTAGCATACAGGTTGTATTGAAAGCCGTGTGAAGCTATGAGCTGAATCAGGCCAAGAGTGTAGAGAGAGAAGAGTAGTGGGCCCCGGACTGACCCCTGAGGGACACCAACAGAGAGCGGGCGAGGGGAGGAGGAGGTGGAGCGAGAGTGAGAGACACTGAATGTCTGTTATTGAGGTATGAGGAGATCCAGGAAAGGGCCAAGTCCATGATTCTGAGGGATGAGAGGAGATGGAAAAAGGAACCAGAAAGTTCCTGACATTTAGGGCATAGATTTGGGATATCAGGTCTAAACTTATGAAGCCTAGACATAGTGTAATTTGCTCTATGTAGAATATAAGGTTGGCTCTTTCACCATATTTGGGCGATACCTCCCTAGAGGCCGACAAAGCAAAAGGCTACTGCCCACATTCCCTTCCCAAATCACTTTCTTGGCTCTATAGGGGGAGTCCAACTTGTGATGCAACACTGTGGAGCACAACATAGAAATATGACCACAGGGTGGTGGGGAGACCAACAGACTGGAAAGTGGGAACTCCAAGAGGGGCAAAGGTCCGGTGGGAAACTGTGAATATAGCGTGTGCCTCACCTGAAGGTATGAAAAAAGTGCGAGTTAGGTAAAAAAAGAACTTGTTTCTCCACGTCTCATAGGTTTTTAGAGTTGAGGCGCTGTGTAGCTAAGAAATATAGACCACTCAGTGCCGTTTCCATATTGTAGGGTCCAATGCCTTTGATTCAGGCAGGCTGTCATTATCCCACAGAGCAGTATAAGGATCAAGTCCCTCTGTATAGTACAATTTTTTTACCTGATCCCACACCAAAATGCTCTGTTTAAGAATAGGATTTGTCTTAAGAGATCTCTGAGTCAGTGCACGGAAACCAAAAATACACAGCAATGGTTTGGTATAAGGGGGGTAGAGATCCATGGAAAAGAAGCTCAGACACTCTAAGGGCATCCCCCTTTTCCCAAGCGATTAAGTGCGTTACCTGAACTGCCCAGTAATACAGATGGAGATCTGGGAGTGTTATACCACCCAAATCCCAGAGGCCCTGTAAAACTTGCGTGGGGAGTCGCGATCTGCAGCCATGCCATATAAAGGAGCAACAAAGGGAATTTAGGCGTTTAAATACCTGGATACCTAAATAAACTGGTGATTGTGAAATTACATACAACATTTTAAGAAAAAGGTCTTACACGAGCCATCAAAGATAAGGGTGACTTATCCCACTTGGCGATTTTAGCATTTAGGAAAGCCAAAAGAGGATGCAGATTTAATTCTACAAATTCTAGTGGAGACCTAGAGATCCTAACCCCCAAATATGTACACTCAGAAACCCATCTCAGAGGCAGGGAGGCAGAAGCTACTGAGAGGACCGAGACATTGATGGGAATTATACAAGATTTACTCGGAAGTAATCAGGAGACCTCGGTGGCACCCAAAAACTTTAATTGTCTCCAAAGCAGAGATATCTCAGGGCCTCGTAAATACACAAGGGCATCATCTGCATAGAGACTTATTTTTCTCATGAAGACCCTTGAGATTATTAGGGGGTCTTGCCTTATTTTAACAGCTAGAGGTTCTTTGGCGACAGCAAATAGATGAGGGGAAAGGGCATCACTGCCGAGTGCTGCAGAAGGGTGGGAAGAGATCTGATACCATTCTGTTAACAGGAACTCGGGCCCGTGGATTACTATACAGAAGTTGCATCCATCTAAAAGTTTGGGCCAAAGCGAAATCTCAGGAGCTCTGCCCATAAATAATCCCATTAAATTGAGCCAAATGCCTTATTTGCATCTAAAGACACCAAGGGCGACATGTATGAACCAGGCTGCGCCAGAAGAAGTTTGAGGGTCACATAAACGCAATAATTGTTAGATGATGTTCTCAACCTATTTGTGTTTGCACTCCTCAGATGAACCCAGTGACAACAGAGCGGCTGAGAGATGTCTTGGTTCTCCCTGTGCCCAGGGTTGGCAAGAGAAAAATCACAGAATAGCACAAGACCATCTGAAGGTAATGAAGTTATTGCTTAGGGTTTTGCTTCTGCAGCAGTCTTCTGAATTGTGCTTTATATATGTTTATATACTGAACTAGGGTGAAGATCTAACTGATATGAAAGGTGGGGCTGCAGCTAAAGAGGAGATTTATGGGAATGTTAATCAGTGCAAAGTGGAGGAAGTTCCTGTAGATAGAAGTAGAGGTAAGTGGTAAAAACTGAATGCAGAAAAGAGTCGCTTTGGTATATTCACTACAACACTTTCATTCCACCACTCCACCCACCTTAATAATCAACAACCCTAGTTGCCCCAATTTTGTAACACAGCGTGATGCTTCAAGACAATTCCCAAGCTTATTTCTTCAGGTTTATAAAACCTACTCATTAGTTTCTGGACTACTTCATGAATAAAATAAATAATATGATGGTTTTAGATACAAAAATTATACTTGTGGCTAAGATTTTGACTTAAGCAGAAGCTGAGATGCAGCACAACTTCTTAACATAAAAGACTTTTATCAGTGGGCATTAAAATGGTTGTCCACTTCAGTAAAAACTTATTGAAAACTACCAGTGAAGCAAGTAAAATAAAACAAGCTATTCTCACCTTTCCCAGCGGTGCATCTCCCCAGCCTTCTTTTGACACAGCAGAATATCCAAATGTGACGTCCCCGTTCGGAAGTGATCATATATGGATGTTGATGTCAAGGGCATGAGACTTTTCGAAGTTGGGGGAGGAAATTGGTGTTTATGAATAAACTAACACAATTATGTTCTTGACTCCCTTTTAGGGTTATCAAAAGATTTAAGAAATGACTAGTTTGCAAAAAAAATCCTTATAAAAGAAAATTAAATTGGCACCAAACAGTCCCATTCAAACAGATTCAAAGTTACGTAAGCACCAAATAGTCCCATTCAAATGAACTCAAAGTTATGAGGTCTGGGGAAACTATGTCAGAAATTTCAACAGTCGTGCTCAGCAAATAGTAAAGAAGTATCCATATAGTTCAAATAAAAGAAAAAAATTTACCGCACTCACCAGTCCTTCTTCATTTAATTTTATTACATAAAAAGGGAACAGACAAACGGGATACATTTTTCTCAAGGCTTTGAGAAGTGTGGGTACATGCGAAACGGCCGTGGGCCAGGTTGTAATGGCCACCCCATTTGTCTGCTTCATTTTTATGGAATAAAATGACTAAAAAATGTGCAAAGCCATTTGCAAAAGCCAGACGTTCTCTCATAATGACAGTAACCTATCCAAGGATAAGTGCCTGATTTGGAGGTAGTCCCTACTAATAAAGAATACAGTTTGAATGGAGCAGCATGATTAAGTGCTGCTCTATTGAAACAGAGGTATTCAGGACTCTTGTGGTTGGTAGGGATCCACACAGTTCGAATTCTCACCTACCCTCATCACACATTCATGATCTGTTCCATGGATAGGTGATAAGTTATCACTATGGTAAAACCCTTTTAATCGCACTACAAAAAATGAGAAATTGTGCAGAGTTTGGAGTCAATGAAGGAAATTGACGATTGTAAATAAGATGTGTATATTTTTTCTTCAGATGTGTCCAATATGAAAAATAACCGGCAAAAATGTCCATATCCTCTGTATTCTGAGGCTTACCCTGTGGAAGACTACAGTACTTTGCAGTTTCATCAGGTAAGTAAAGTTAAAGTCTTGCCAAATACAGTGTCCCATAGGATATTGTAGCCTGAAACCACATAATACACATACAGTGGCAATCTGTCAGAGATCCAACATAGTATTATGAACATTTTACTTGTAAAACCTCAGTATTATTGAAGTACATACACTGAATGATAGTCTAGTAGCGCCTCTCTACAGTACAGGGCATTACTACTCCCAGATGCTCAATTGGGTTCAAGTCTGGTGAATTAGGGGCCAGGGTAGTATTTAGAAGTCTTGGTCATGCTTTTACAACAAATGTCCGACATTTCTAGCCGTGTGACATGTTGCATGGTCTTGCCGGAAGATCCCATCCGCCCCAGGGAAGACAATCAGTATGTATGGGTGTACGGGATCTACTAGGATGCATACTTGACAAAATCGGTTAAGAGTGCCTCCCACATTATCTAGAGCATAAATCTGCCATCACCAGCTTGTGTTCTTTCAGCAATGGTTGCATGGTGTTTGTTACTTGAGATTTCTTGCCTGACATGTCAACATCCATCCGTTTGATGAAGCCGAAAATAGAAGGCAACCTTTTGCCAATCAGCAGAGGTTTAATTTTGATACTGCCGTAAAAATTGAAGCTTTTCTGCAATTTTGTTAGCAGATGTGCAGTGAAATCCATTAGGATTCATTGAACTGTTGTTTTAGACACGTCTTGTCGCCTTTGGGGTCATTTTGGTGATGAGCTGCTCCACTGTAGTGTATCGGTCCACTCTTGAACACCTTCGTAGCCATGTTCTCCTCTCGCATCAATGGCACGTGGTGCTCCGCAGTTTCTATGCCACTTATTTGCAATGGTGTCATGTGTCCACTCATGATACACATTGCACCACTGCATCATACGTAAGGTTTTAACCCCTTAACTATCGCCCACCGACTTTTGACTTCGGCTGGTGCGGATCGTTCGTCTACAGCAATGTCTTTCGGCGTCGCTGCAGACATAGGGGTTTGCGGCGCCTGGGCGCCGCATCAACGCAGGGATCGAGGCTGTACTACACAGCCCTGCTCCCGGAGCATCTCCTGCGAGCATCTGTGCTTTAACCCTTTGATTGCCGCGGATCGTCACCGCAGCACCATCAAAGGGTTTCCCGGCTCTGTCGGGTGATCAGAACACCCGGTGACCCCGACAGAGCCCGGGGAATGGCTGCACAGTTAGCCCTGGGGACCCAGAGTGGCCCCAGGGGTGTCTGTGTAGCAACCCAATGACCAGGACAGACTGTGTGCTGCCCTGATCACTGCCTGTGTCAGACTGACACAGATTATAATGTATTAGCATATATGAATATGCTAATACATTACTAAGTGTAAAAAAAAAAAAAGTAAAACAGTTATCTCTTCATGGGATTTAAAAAAAAAAGTAAAAAACATAAAAAGTGTAAAAAAAAATAAATAATAAAATAAAAATAAATATTTAATAAAAAATAATTGTGCATATATTACACACAAAAAAAAACCCTACACATATTAGGTATCCACACGACCGTAATAACCTGTAGAATTAATCTAACAGGTTATTAAGTGTGTAATGTGACTGGTGTAAAAAAAGTTAAAAAATAAAAAGAAATTCTGCAATAATTTCTAAGTGAATTTAAACTATTCCCCTATTAAGCACAACTTGTCTCAAATAAAACAAGGCCTCATACAACTCCATCATTGAAAAAATAAAAAAGTTACAACTATTTTTTTATTTTATTTTTTAAACCACATTTTTTATTGAGAAGTAAAACAGTTCTCATTACAATCACATGCAAAAGAGACAGCATTGTGCCATAGAACATCAATATTCTGTACAAATACTTGTGACTAAAAGTTTGTGGAGGCAAGACCTCCTTCCATTTGTGGTTCTTTTTCTTCTATTTTCTTTTTTACCTTCTGTGTAAAAACAATCATCTACTTTTATTCTTCTGGATCTAGATTGATTTATGAGATTAAATATAAGCATTGACATCCAAAGCGATTATTGTGGTTCCAAACATTATCAAACTATCAATTCTAGAAACAACATTTCTGATAAATAAACTCAAATAAAACTTGTTCTCCGCTGGTATCAATTCCTATTCTACTCCGCTACTCAAACCGGTTAGTACTTATTCTTATATCCCGTCACAATATGTGTAAACTCCGCCTACTTGTCAACGAAATATTCCGAGAGAGTGCCCTTAGATAGAATGCCTTTCCTCCATTTGATCTGGCGGATCTCTTTCCCCTCCAGTTGTCAATTGAGGTCTCCAATGGCCAATCTACCCAGTGAGTTTTCCAAATTTTTCTCCCAAAGATAATAAAAAAGGTGCATTTAAGGGATTAAATCAAATCAACGATTTCTGTATCTGAGGAAATCTTTACAATGAAATGTTTCCATGTCTTAAAAAATATTGTAGTTTTTCTCCTTATTATTTTCCATCTCTATTCTGTCTATGGTTAACAGTTTCTTTAATATTTCTATGACTTCTTGCAAGCTAGGGATCTTATCCTCCAGCCAATGCCTTAGAATGCATTTTTTAGTTGCAAGCAGTGTTAAATGTACCCCTTTAGTTTTGATGAAGGATTGTGAGTCATGTCCCTCACCCTCTACTGGAATAAAGTGAAATATAGCATTGATAGGAGTGTCAGGTACCCTTAAGCCCTTAAGGACCCGGCGTTTTTTTTTGGGGTGACACGTTCGTTTTTCCCTCCTCGCTTTCTGAAAGCCATAACTTTTTTATTTTTCCACCTACATAGACACATGAGGGCTTTTATTTTGCGGGACAAGATGTACTTTCTAATGGTGTTCTTCACTATACTATAGAATATACTGGGAAACAGCAAAAAAATTCCAAGTGGGACAAATTGTGAAAAAAAATGTATCTTTGCCATGTTTGCGGGGGTTTTGCTTTTACGGCGTTCAATCTTCGGTAAATATAATGTGTTATCTGTATTCTACAGGTTGATACGCATATGGCAATACTAAACATGTAGGGTTTCCGTAATGTTTGGTACCGTAAAAAAATTCCAAACATTTTCTATTTTTGAAATTTGCACCACGGCGCCATTTTGTGCGACCAATAACTTTTTTGTACTAACACCTACGGACGTCAGTGAGGGTGCATTTTTTGCGGGCTGAAGTGTACTTTTTATCGATAGCAGTTTGCAATGCATGCGACTTTTTTGGTCATTTTTATTCCATTTTTTGAGTGACGTAAAATGTCCAAAAAACGCAATTTTGGCGTTTGGAATTTTTTTTTTCTACGATGTTCAGCGTACGGGATAAATGATGTTATATTTTTATTGATCGGACTTTTTCAGATGTGGCGATACCAAATATGTGTAACTTTTTTATTATTTTAATAATTTTATTTGTAAAATGGGGAAAGGGGGGTGATTTGAACTTTTAATACTTTTTTTTTTTTTTGTACTTTAAAACTTTATTTATTTTTTTACTGTAATATTTAGTCCCCCTATGGTGCTTGACCACTAGGGGGCGCGATTGTTAATACAACCTAATGCATTGCATAGGCAACGCATTAGGGTGTACAAAGATGGCGGTTTCCCCACTTCCTGTCTGCGGACGGAAGTGGGGCAAACCGGCCAGTGTAAGTGACAGAAGCCTTCACAGGGCTCCCCACCACCGTGTCCGGTCGTCGGATCTGCTGCGCTGATGCCGATGACCGTAACGATCGGTGCGCGGCACCGATCAGCGTTCATTCAGACGCCACGGCCATCTTTGCCGCGGTGTCTGATGGGTTAAACCGCGTCAGCGGGCGGAGCCACCCGCCGGCGCTGTTACTGCCGGGTGTTAGCGCCGTTTAGCGGAGCGATCCCCCTGCAAAGCCCCTTAGCGGCCCTGGGACGTACTCATACGCCCAGGGTCGTTAAGGGGTTAACGACCATATCGATTCTACAAGTGCTAGTACATCTTCCCAGTACTTTGTCAATCGTGGGCATAAGTTACAACTGTTGAAACACAAGGAGGCAATAACGAAAAAACAATTCTGGTCATTAACTACTTTTCAGGCCTGGGGCTTAAGGGGTTAAACTGTGCAGTTTAGGACGTACTGCCACCCTTGGCCTGAAAGCCAATACTTATCCTTTTTGCAACTCTGATAAATTGCCCCCCTTACCGATAACAGCAACGAAAAATATGTGTACAGACAGCCTATAACACACCTTATGTACCCACCAAGCCAGCTCACGATGTAACTTCCTTTATGAGCTATGTACTGCTGGAGTCAAAGTGGTAGTGGACATAATGTGATGCAACTGTGTAAAATGTTCGTCCCAGAACCGAGTAATAGATTGAATGTTGAGGGGCCCATGTATTGTTGAACCGTAATATCCTACTGTTCAGTCTTAAATTTGCCGTTTTTAAATTTTGCATTGAAAGGGGATCAGAAATATTGCTAAGTCTAATCAAACGCTATTAAAGGTGCCGATATGTGTAAGCAAAAATGTGGCTGCACCTGCTGGTTTGTTAATGTGTAAGCGGGTGATTGATTGGCGGTCAAGAAATAATTACAATGAAGCAGAATATATAAAATGAAAGGTTTAATATATAAATAAGGAAATAAAATGATACTTAGCTGCAGTTACAGATGTTATAGATGAATAGTTCGTGCACAGTGAAATGGGGAGCCCCTCTGTACCTCATGTACACCCATCTCGTCCGATGACCACAGAAGGGGTGCTGGGCGCCCACATGGCCCCAGCTGAAGCTAGTTATCAGTGTTAAAAGCCAGTCTTTTATGCTATTCAGAGCTGCATCACAATTACCAATCATAGTATTCCCTCCATTCTAAGCTGTGTAGTCAGCATTACAAGAGACTTCAGACTTATCTTTGGCCAGCCATACATGGGAGGGATTCTAAGAATAGTTGTGCATAATGTATAAGTGTATTGTGGGGGTAGACAAGCATTGAAGGCTGAGCAGCAAAGCAGGGATCACAAAAGGTCACGCACAGTGGAACAGAAATAGACGTATAGTATAACAGGTGCCCTCTCTAGTAAGCCTTTTGGCTAAATAACTATTTCTGTATACTTTATACAGTTAAGAGACATACGACATGAATCTCTATATCACATCAATAAGACACAATAATCCTTATCATTTCCATCCTATTACATAATGAGACCGTGCAACTATCTTGTGTGTACGGGGATATGTCATCTCTCTAATCAAAGGTGTTGGGGGGAAATAAGAATCTCGTATATTAAATTCCACTGTCCCATTCTTTTACCCTAAAGGTGTTCTCTCACTACAGACATTGATGGCATATTGCTAGGATATGCCATCAATGTCTGATAGATGCGGGTCCCAGAGGTGGAATCTGGACCTATCTTTTAAACGAGCCCTGAAGCCTCTCTATTCTAAATGGAGAGGTGGTCAGGACTCTCCATAGATTTGAATGGGAGTTCTGAGTTAAAGGGGTTGTCTCAGTACAAGGATTGCTTTTTATGTTAAAGATCTTGCAAAAACAAGTCACTTTGCAATATGTGTCCATTATCAGTATCCTACCTATTCCTATTTATCTCCCCTTGTATGGGCTGCATCAGCTCCTCAGGTCACTATAGCTACAGACCTGTTTGATCTCTCCTGAGAGGCTGTCAGCACTGGTTGCTATAGCTACAGACTTGGCTTCTACTGCAGCCTAGTAGAAGCCAGTAAACACGCCCATGAATTCAAAGTGAAACCAAGAAGATAGGACTGAGGTAAGTTGAATCAATGAAGTGAGACAACCCCTTTAAGTCGAGCAGCGATGATTGGCTGTAATCGGAACTCCCGTTCATTTCAATGGGACAGTCCCGACCACCTCTCTGTTTATAATGGAGAGGTTTCGGGGCTCATTTAGGAGATAGGTACGGGTCTCAGCGGTGGGATTTGGACCTGTCAGACATTGATGGCCATCAATGTTTGTAGTGAGAGAGCACTTTTAAGGGAGATAAACCTTTCCCATTAAGAACATATGCAAGCTCAGCCAAACCAAGTGTGCATGTGTGGAACTGCGCAGAAAAGAGGAGGAATATCTGCTTGCTGTAAGGCTATGTTCACACGGTGTAATTGCGGGGTGTAATTACGCCAGGAATACGGGGGGCTTACGCGAGCTCCCGCGGGGCAGGGTGGCCCGCAGCCTGCCAGCCCCAGGGACATTCATTACTAGCGGCGCGTATTCGCTGCTAGTAATTGACATATCACTTATCTCCCCCCGCCACGTATTGTGTGAGCGGAGAGAGGAGATGTAATCCATAGTTCTCTATGAGAACTGTGGATTACCTTAATGACTGGGACGTATTTCACCCCATATTTTGCGCAGTGCGGCACGAATTACGGGCTGAAATACGTGCTATTTTAAGCTGTGTGAACATGGCCTAAGAGTGATCAGCCTGCAGCTGTTGAAGGTGTATGGCAACATTTTTTTCTCTTTGCGTTTCCAGATGACTTCTGAAATATATTTTATTATACAGAGTGAAAATATGTCTGCTATTAAAGTGGAAGTCACATCCGTAAAAGAAGAGCAGCATGAAAGCTTTCATCAACAGTATAAGGAGGAAGAAATTCCTGTTAATATCAACCCGGGTAAGTAAGTCTCTGTCCTGTGGCTGTGTCACTAAAGTCTGAGATAGGAATACCCCTCTAATCAGCAAATAAAATATTGTTGGTTTGGCAAAATAAAAAAATCTTTTTTTTCTCTAGCAGATGACTTCATCAGACACAGGGGGAGTGATCTACTTCTAGCTCCAGATTGGGAATCGGAAAACAATGTCTCACAAGATCTCTCTGGAGGATCCCCTGATAAGGCTCATACATCCCCAATCTTCGGGCACAGCGAGCCATCATTTGATCACTTGGATCCTTCTCTTTATCTATCAAAAATGGGTCATGAAAGCGCAGGTCACAAAGGAGGTCAATTTTTTTCAAGTTCTGAATGTAGGAAACCTAACGAGAGCTCGGGTCTTTCTGATCACAGCAGAATTCATAATGACGATTGGCAATGTTTAGAGTGTGGGAAATCTTTTAAGCGTAAAGATCATCTGAAGAGACATCAGAAACTGCACCAAGATGAGAGACCGTTTTCATGTTCGGAATGCGGGAAAGGTTTTAACCACATATCCGTTCTTGTTGAACATCAGAGAATTCACACAGGAGAGAGACCTTTCGTGTGCAAGGAATGTGGGAAATCGTTTATCTATAAAAGAGCTCTTTTTGCCCATCAGAAAACTCACTCGGGGGAAAAACCGTTCTCGTGTTTGGAATGTGGGAAATGTTTTACCCGGAAATCAGTTCTGACTGATCACGAGAAACTTCACACTGGGGAGAAGCCATTTTTATGTCTAGAATGTGGGAAAAGTTTTACCCAGAGATCAGTATTTGCTAAACATCAGAAAATTCACACAGGGGAGAAGCCCTTTTCTTGCTCTGAATGTGGGAGATGTTTTGCTCGGAAATCAGCTCTTCTTCTACATAAGACGATTCATACAGGAGAGAAGCCATTTTTATGTTCAGAATGTGGCAAAAGTTTTACCAACAAAAGGGCTCTTGTCAGACATCAAAAAATTCACATAATAGACAAACAATTATTATGTTTGAAATGTGGAAAATATTTTAGTCAGGAATCAGATCTTGCTGTCCATGAGAAAATTCATGGGGCGGGAACTTCAGACGACAGAGCACTGGGTGTGGATGCATTTTGGTGAGCTTCTGCTCCGATGCTTGTTAAGAGTCGAAACGCAAGGATTATAAATAAATCTTCTTGTGGACTTGAATTTCATTCACTAACTCCACCTGACATTTTTTGGAAGCCAGTTACCTTATGATCTGTGGAAAAAAAAATAAAACTTATACATAATTGTTATTGCTGAAGTAATAATGAACCAAACTATAATATTATTGCATGACTTATCTCACTGGGTGAACATCCTAAAGATAAAAAAAGCCAAATTGGCAGTTTTTTGCTAATTTTCTTCCTAAAAAACAGATAGTGATCAAATTGTATTATAATCCCCAAAATTGTGCCAATAAGAACTAAACGTCATCCCATAAAAAACAAGCCCTTGCACAGATCGGTCAACAGACAAATAAAAATGTTATAGGTGTTGGAATACAGAGACGTACAAACATTTTTATGTATAAAGTGTTTTTGCAAAAGTGAAAAAAAAAAAAACCTATATAATTATGGTATTATCATAATCATACTGATCGCAGAGTAAAGTTATCACAGCATGTTTACCATATGGTGAATGGCGAGAAATTAAAATGCAATAAATCATATGTACCCCAAAACGGTGCCATTAAAAAAAAAATTTCAAAATTGGCTATGAGGACACAAATTTTTTTAAAAATTTGCTGCTCTTGTAATGTGATGATGAAGAAAATGGAGAAAAAAATCTTATAACTTCTATGTCTTTTTTAGGAAGTAGCTTGTCCTATATTTGTATGCTAGACCTAGCAGGACCTGGCATGAGGGAACTGAAGTTGGTTTCTTATTTGCCAGTTTCTTATTCACATGAAAATATATTTTTTTATTTTTTAAAAGGATCATTAATAGGAAAACTTATCAGCTTATTAAATGCCATTGCAGTGAGGTGGACAAAGGAGAAACCAGCTGAAACCAGCTTGGAAAACACTGACTGCTGGCATAAAATGGGTATCAAAGCAGAAACCTAAAATTAAGATTTAGAGGGTTAAATTACTTTAGACCACTGATCTCACACTGCCATCACACTTACAGGGATACCCTGCATCAAACTAACTTCCCAGGCTGACAGAGAGTGTGTCTGAACTTCTGGCCTTATATGAGGCTAACACACCTTGGACTAATCAGACAGCCCAAGACCTGGACTGTCCAAGTGGAGTGGTGGCCCATCCTCGCTTTCCCCACTACAGCAACATAGGCCCTTGAAAAAAGGTTTTACTAAAACCCTACACATAGAGATCCTATATCTCTGATAACAATTCCCTGGTGGCTTTTACCTGACAGATATGAGGAATCTTGGGCAAATATACACTCCCTCTGACTAGTTCAGATACTCTGTCACACTCTGCCTTACCTCTACCCTGAAATACATATAAAAAGATCTTAACCTAATTTTGGCTGACTTTGGTTGGTTTCGAAGACAATATGGAAAATTAACATTCAATCCTCAGCAGATCTGCAGCATTAAATGACATGCTGCGGATCTGAAATCGACCACCATCCATATTGGTGCTATTGTAATATGCTGTTGTTTTTCTACATAATAGAATCCATGCAGAAAATCTGCAGCATATGAATTGTGTGTAAATGTGCACCTACTCCACCAGCCTCAGATAATCACATTGACTTCTCTACCATCCCACACCCAGTCTAATCTAGTCTGGTACCTTGGTATAAGCCATTATCCGTTCCAGGTCCTTGGACTTATACCAAACAAACTTTTCCCATAGGAAATAAAGGGAAAATAATCTGTTATAACTATACGAACAATAGGATTATTGTGTATCATCCACAATACTACTAACATTCTCCAAAGGCAGCCTGAATGAAGCTGTAATAGCGGGGAAAATGAGCTGCAAGGTGACTGTGTTTTAGCAGAGCTAGATCAGCGTAACTCTGCAGCGGGTCTGGTGGATGGTAAGTGAGAGAGATATACCCACTCAGATACTCAGAATAAGAAGGCTCCCGTGTGGTCTATACCCCAAATAGGCCAGAGCAGGAGAGAATTGGGTGTAAAGAGGTGGGGGAGAAGGTGGCTATAGAAGTACGGCAATTATGAGAGGACGAAAGTGCTTGATAAAGGGAAGCTTGTGGGAAGTATCTGTGTGGGACCAAAGCAGCGCTCACCTCGTGAAACAACAGGGTGCTAAATCCTTTGTCCTTGCTGAAAGTTGTGCCGAGCTCCTCTATTACGTGTCCACTGCCATGCAGGTCCAGGGCACCTTGAGACTTATTTAAAAAAAATGTATACCCAACAATATTTCTTTAGTTCAAACAGGACGTATACCAAAGCGGACTTATACCGAGGTACCACTGTATCTTTCTTTTTTATTCCCCTCATATAATCAGATTTGAACCCAACTGATACCCCATTGCTGTAGCCTGAGTACTTACTACACCAGGTGCACACTACTAAACCTTTGTTGTGGTCTGCAAGCTTCTCCTTTTTTGTGTTTCCACATCATTACTAACAATCAGGAGTGGAAGTTTTATGATGGAGCAGCCAAGTACCTGAGTCCCGGTGAAGCCTTAAAAACTGCCACTCCAGATATATTATACAGTTTTTGAAGACCTGGAGCTAAACCAGGACATATTGATTTTGTTTACAAAGATGACTTTGTGCTCCGTGATGTGGGGATTTAACTCAGTGTTAGCATAAACACAATGTTCTCAGCTTCTGTTTTCCAAGAATTTGGAAAACACAAAACTAACGTATGGGGCTTAACTTCAGGCCCCAACAAAGCATAAAGTTACACAGTCTGTGGGGATCAACTCCCAGTCTCTTGATCACCAGTTGTTCCTGTGTTCATCTCCCACCCTGGGGAATGTGGCAAACGGCAGGCTGTATGCTGGAGCAAGGACTTTCCTCCTCACACACAGCCAGACAAACCTTCTGACTGGGAACCACACCCCAGATTCCCTAAACCTCCTGTCTTAAGTAGACCAGACACAACATGGCCTGGATACATGGTAGCAGTCATCCCACGCAGCTCTTAGACTGCTCCAGTAAAAAACCTGGCCTACATTGACTGCTTTTTAGCAATCATACTACCTACACAACAAATGTCAGTAACTTAATAATACTGACGAAACAGTACCAGTTTTACTTCACCAGGATTAAAAACTTCGGTGATGGAGTGGCTTGGCATGGCTGAGTGCGGACGTGTGTCTCTGAGCTCCTCTGCAGTTAGTGTCTGATTCCTGGTTAACATCTCTCTTCTACGTGGGACGATCAAGCCAAAACACGAAACAGTGTGCCCACATCCGCTCTACATCTTCCCAAGCTGAAATCGATCAGTATTTTGGGAGATATGCGGTCTTAATGGAGGACAAAGCTCCCGCAACTCTCCCAAACCAAGATCTCTGCCCTGCTCCTGCAGTGGCCTGCGCCACTACCGCTGCCACACCATCAATCCGCCACCCGAGAGCTACCAATGAGGTCTGAACGATCACACTGGTACCCCGGAGTCGGCCCTGGCTATCTGCTCAGCAAGCGAAAGACCCGCAGCTGAAGATCATGCGGAGAAGCTCATGGGCAGCGGCAGCATGCCTCCTCCTGCAGCTGGAATAATACCTACTCTCCATGATCCGACTTCATCTGTGCAGCAATTGGACGGAGCCACAACCACAGCCGCAAACAAGACCTGCTACTTGAAGGTGACTCACCCACCTGCAACTGCTCCGGGACATAGACACCGGCGCCATCTCCACCAATGCCCTTGTCCCCCATGTGGTCAGCTGACATCTCTTTCCCGGACACAGCATGGCTCCAGAACATGCCGACCGCGCTACTTGCCAATAGCCCTTCCCCTGGGTAATCACTGGTGCAGGTACTGCAGGAGGAGACATGGGGGACCATTGCAGCCACTATGACACCCCTCCACAATGGCAGCCTACTTGAAATATAAGAGAAGGAACAGCCAAAGGGGCTTCCATACCCATTCTCTACCACCTCTTACTAACCCAGGCAGCTTAGGCCCGCTGAATGTGGACACCCCTGCTTTTCCACCTCCTCCAACACACGAGGGATTATAAACTTCGGATCTGGCTGTGTCTAATCTAAAATCTCAAAATGGCCCAAACGATCCACCTATTTTAAGGGATGTGATCCAGCTCCTGCATCCCCACCATCTCCCTCTGGATCGATCCATTCAACCTTGCCCATTCTGGATCCACATTCACTCTTCCAGGACTTCTCTGCTCCTGGTCCCCCATTGTTGCTGCACATCCCTCTTAGGGACTGTGCTTACACCATCTTGCCACTGGAGGGCACCATCATACCACTCTTGTCCCACATCATATACAAGATCTTACAAAATCTCCTCATGGAAATTCTAAAGAACTTTCTCCTGTTTGGTCCAACGGGTCGTCTTGGGGGGACCTGACCCCTGCCAAACCTCATGCCTTGTCTCCAGATGGCTCATACCCAGGCCCTCAAATGCAAGTCTCTTTATAACCCACCTCTCCTATACCCCTAAAGGTTCAACGTGCCACTCCAGATGTTCTACACTCCAACTTCTGCAACAGTCTAGATTGCACTCCTCCTGTAATTACATGTCATTTTAAATGAGCTTCGAGGCCTCCACCGTTGGCCACGGGCATCACCTGCAACACCGACTAAACACCTAATTCTAGGAGATGCTAAGCCTATAACCGTAGGAGACCTGAAGTTATTAACGTGATCCTTACCAACAAAATCTGATATCTCTAATCTTGCCCGCCAACTCCTGGACGAATCTAAACAAGAAATTACCATATTTCGATCTTTACTATCTCTCTTATCCACTAAAGTTGACACCATATCCCAAACGCATAAATCTGCTTCTTTTTCACTGACGTCCCTTCAGGGGGTTGTCCAACAACACTCTGAGCAGATTTTCACACTACAGCAACACCCAGATGACATTGAAAATAGAAGTAGGAGAAATAACCTGAGGATCAGGGGTCTACCGAAAAACGGTCCCATCTAGCGACCTCTTCTCTGTTCTTACATGCATCTTCAGTGACCTATTGGAATGCCCCCAGGCAGATTGATAGGGCACATAGAGCCCTTTGACCACCCAGCACAAACCCCCTATATCCGAGAGACATCATATGTCAAATCCATTTCTATGGATTCTACCGAGAACTAGGGCAAGACATTCAATAATCTTTAAAGAGGGGCATCTCTAGATCTTGCCGGACCTGTTCCGTGATACGCTAACACAAAGGGCTATGCTTAAACCAATTCTAAATGTACTAAAAGAAAGAAACAGGTAGTATCTGAAGGAGTTTAATGCCCAAACTTTTTCTTTTTTTTTTTTTCCAAACTGTTTTTATTAATTTTCAAATTTAAACAATCATTTTCAACAGGGGGTTGGGGGAAAAGGGTGGGGAGGGAAGGAGGGGAAGGGAAGGGGGCAAGGGCATGTATAGGAAACAAATGAGATCAGACTATGATTTGAAATAATACTTGCGATGCCCAAATGTTCTGAATCATGAAAAAGCACGAACCAATTAGAACTCAGATATAAACATTGAAGTAATGGTAGCAGTGTTAAAGTGGGAGGTGGGTCTTTAGATGATGCTCCTAGATAGAGGTCATGATGTTCCCAGCATGAGTTATCCATACCATGTGAGGGCTCAAGGATGACGCTTAGAGTGCTGGAGGACCTGAGTAGAAGCTTGAAGAACTGTTCGTTTAACTGAAGACTTAGAAGCTGGTGTAGCTTTTTGTTGTGCTCACTATTAGAGCGGAGAGGGTCACTCAGTTCTTTAAGAATAGGAACTTAATATGATGAGAATCAATCAGGATCTGGGTAGAAGTATCGAGATTGTTATGTCGGTATTGGTGTCGGATGCAAGTCTTTAAGCGATGGCTCGCAAGAAAAGCTATCGAGTTCCTCACGTAAAGTATCTATCCAATGCGGGGATCTAAGGGTAGCGTTCTATATTCTGGCATAGAGGATATGGTTAGTGATGTAAAGTTTTGTCGTGCTCATTTCCAGTAATCATTAATAAACAATATTTACTAGGTAAGGAAAATGAGGTATGGGGGTAGAGGGAGGGACAAAGAACCAGAGACACGTGGAACCACCTCCACCCTTATGCTGAAACTTAGGATTCACCTTGCGAAGTCGGGGTGTAGAGTTTTAAGAGCAACGTTCAGGAACACCTCCGGGCGTCTGTCCTAGATACCAGGTTGTGGTGCAGAAGCATGATCTAATAAGCGATTGTATATGATTTGGGAGTACATCAATTATGGGTTGTCATGTTAGGAAGAATTTCTCCACCCTGCTCTCTTTTTGAAGGGAGGCCTCCACCCAATCCATGCGTAATAAGTATGTGAGCTTATCTAAGAAAATGCGTAGCGAGGGGGTTTTGGGGGCTACCCAGGTCTGGAGGATAGTTTTCCGTGCTGCCGCTGAGATGCAGAAAATTAGTTGTTTAGCATGTCATGGGATTTGTTGGTCTGTGTCTCGTAGTATACCAAAGAGGGCCCATTCAGGAGTTATAGGTGTGGAGAGGGTAGTGTGCGTGGTTAGGAATTGTTGAATGCGACTCCAGAATGCTTGACTGATTGGACAAGCCCAAAAGCAGTGATGTAAAAATTTTCCGTGCCCTCCCCGCACCCAGAACAGGACGGTGATGTGGAGCCCCCATGAGATAGTTACGGCTGGGGGATAAATATCCCCGATGCAGTATCTTAAGGGCCATCTCCCAATAGGAGACACTGGCAATGCTTTTGGATGCCCTTAATGTAGCCTCCAGCATCTCCTCCACCGTTGTGTGGTAAGTCCTCCCTCCACCGCACCAGACCACTCCCCCTAGCCTCGTATTGGAGTGGTAGATTAAGGAGTTTATAAAAGCCCGAGACATGGCCTCGGGTTCCCTGCGCGCCAACCAGTTTTCCCAGCATGTTATCATTCCATTCAAGATCACTAAATTGTCGGATTACTTTGATCGTGTAGCTCTGGAGTGGAAGATATGGGTTGTTATAAAGCTGAATTTAGTGCAAGCTTGGTTGAAAGTGAGAGGTGCTTTCCTTTGGGGATCTACTAGGTCGTCCACCGTTCTGAGACCGTCGGAAGATTGGATGGGGTTTGCCCATTTGAAAGTCGGGGTTACCTATGGACGATAAACCCAGCGAGGCCTTCTCCGATAATGAAGGTCTGCTGCGCACTAGGCGCCATGTCTTCCAGGGGGTTAAAAGCAAGGGGTTAAGCTTAACCCCTAGTGGGAGGTCATGAAATGAGAGATGCAAGAGGTTGGTCAGGAGAATGTCTGGGCAAAAACTCGCCTCGAGATTTACGGGTGCGTACGTTTGGTTTCCGGTAAACCAGTCCCTTATTATGCATAAATTAGCGGAGATATTGTAAGATTTAATGTTTGGGAAATTAATACCTCCTTTAGATTTTTGTTGTTGAAGAATGTTAAAAGGGATCCTCGCTCTTTTACCCTGCCTAATAAAGGTCCTGAACTGTTTGTTGATGTGTCTTTCATCTTTTGGTCTAAGGGACAAGGGGAGAGTCCGGAATAAGTACAATAATTTGGGAAAAAGGATGAGTTTAATTAGGTTTGCTCTGCCAATGAACGAAAGCGTGAACCCTGACCACCCATTTAAGTTGATGTTTAAGACTGTCATGAAATTGTTAAGATTCGTTGAGTATAATTTTGCAGGGTCTCTTGTGTTTTGGACTCCCAAGTAAGTAAGGGAATGGGATTGCCAATGTAGTGGGTAGTTATTGATCCAAAGCGGGCGGGGAGGGCCCGTCAATAGAAGAGCTTCAGACTTATTCAGGTTTACTTTAAATCCCATGAGCTCCCCCTTCACCTCGATCTCTCTCAACACGTTCTGCAGGCACACCTGTGGTCTAGAGATAAAGATCAGCAGATCATCAGTTTCCTATTGTGATGCCCTGGAATCTGTCCCAGGCTTGAATGTACCTCAGAAAAGGGTCCAGGGCGAGGTCAAAGAGTAAGGGCGAGAGGGGACACCCCTGTCTTGCCCCTCGGGTGAGAGGAATTGGGAGGGAGTTAAGGTTGTTTATCATTAAGAATGTGGTTGTTTGGGATTGGAGAAGATGTAGAAAGTCCAGGAAGATCGTTCCAAAATTTCGAGCACGCAGCGAGGTGTTAAGAAATTGCCAGGAGACTGAGTCAAATGCTTTCTCAGCATCTAAGCTGAGAAGCATGGTAGTGGGATATTTATTGATGAGTGCTGCCACCGAGGCTGCCACTGCTGTTCTAATGCCTTTTGATGAGTGTCGGTTCTTAACAAAGCCTAATTGAGATGGTGTTAATAAATCTGGCAAGCACATTTGAAGTCTTGTTGCCAAGATCGAAGCTAGAATTTTATAATCCGTGTTTAATAATGATATGGGACGATACGAGCCTATTTCTTCCGGGTCCCTCCCTGGTTTAGGTAGCACAATAGTGCGTGCCTCCTGGAAATTTGTGACGCCGGTCTGATTCTGATAGATATCATTGAGGAGCATTGTTAGAATTGGGGTTATGTCTGATTTAAGGAGTTTATAATATAATATATATAATATTCCCCTGACAATCCGTCTGGTCCCGGTGATTTATTGTTTTTTAGGGCAGAGATGGCTCTCTCCACCTCTAGGGTGGAGATGGGTGCTGCCAAGTGCTCTTGCTTTTTAAGTGTCAATTTATCGAGTGGTGTCGCATTTAGAAGGTTCCATGTCACTGGGGAGTCATATGGGCGTTCTTGGTATAAGTTCCCGTAGTATTGAGTAATAGCCTCCAATATCTCTTTGCTACTTGTCAGAGTTTGACTTGTGGAGGGGTGTCGGATCTTGATTATGAATTTTTTGGTGGTATAGGGTTTAGTTAGGCGAGCTAGTAGTCTTCCCGACTCCCCCCCCCCCCCATCTAAAGAAGTGGTTTCTTGTAAGCTCAGACTGCCATTTGGCATGAGCTAGTGTGTGTGTATCTAGGAGTTTCTTAGCCTCCAGATAAGCCTGCCTGTGTGCCTCGTCCGGGGTGGCCAGAAATTGTCGGTGGGCGGTCAGCAGATCCCGGTGAAGTGTGGTGTATGTCTGTTTGTGGCGTTTGCGCTGGAGTGCAACATATGCAATAATGTGGCCCCTCATGACTGCCTTCGAAGTTTGCCAAAGCAAAGGCGTGTCCACTTGCGAAGTACAGTGGTCGTCTAGAAAGTTACCCCAATGTACCGTGAGATATGACTGGAAGTCATCTGATTGAGCTAGATAAGAGGGGAACCTCCATATTCTGTTTGTAATCTCTGGACAAGCTAATGCAAGGCGTAAACTAACTGGCGCGTGATCCGAAATTATTATTTCTTCAACTTTTGAGTTTTTGATTTGAGGCATCAGTGAGTCAAAGACCAGGAAATAATCTATACGTGAACTGGTGCGGTGGACTGCGGACAGGTGGGTAAAGTCCTTCTCTGATGTGTGTTGGACTCTCCAAGGGTCACTCAGGGCCAGGTGTTGCATGAGGTGGAGAATACTCTGGGCCGTGCGGGCATCATGGGTAGAGGGTGTTGACCTGTCCAAGTCCGGGGAGAGCACGGCATTGAAATCCCCGCCAAGAACTAGATTGGTGAGGTCTCTGGACAATAGAAATTGAAGAAGATTAGAAAAGAAGTTCGTGTTGGGGGTGTTTGGTGCATAAATATTTAAGAGACTATATTTGGTAGAATTAATTAGAAGTGAAATGTATAGAAATCTGCCCTCTGGGTCAGCAGTCTCCTCGAGTATCTGGAATTTTAGGGAGGTATTAGGGAGAATGGCGACCCCTCTTGTTTTAGCAGAGTTGTTTGCCGTGATGCACTGTGCTATCCAGGGAGCCCTTAATGTGTTCCCCTCCCCTTCCCGCCAGCGGGTCTCCTGTAAGAATGTAATGTCTGGGCGTAGCCGCTTCAAGTGTGTGGTCACTCTCTTACGCTTTATGGGGTCATTAAGACCCGCAACGTTCCAGGAGAGTATATGCATTGTGTCTAGTGTGATGGTGTCAGAGGTGTCAGTGTCATGCGGATAAATCATCCTACCCCACTTCTTGGTGTTTTGCTGCAGGTTGAAGTCTCCATGAGAATTCCAGGCAGCCTGTCCCAGCGAGCAGGTCTATCTGGCAATTGAGTAGGGCGGAGGGGTCCAGGTGTCTCCAGAGACGGGGGGGGGGGGGGGGGGGGGGAGGGGTTGGGGGAACAAACTGAAACAACAGGACAGAAGGTATAAAATACAAGAACAATTCTACTATCGTTACAACATGAAAAAAACAGTAAAACATCTTAAATGCAGAATAGGAAAGAAAAGCACTGAAGCATTTCTAGATTAAAGTGTGCCATGAGGTGGACCCTTTTACGTTGTGTAAGCGAAGTCGGTCATCCATCTTGTGCCTGTTGTTCTCGACGGAGGCGAGCCTCCGCTTGGGTTGGATCTGTGTAGTAGGTTGTACGCCTTTCTATTGTTACCCTCAGTTTTGCTGGATATAGAAGCTGAAATTTAATTTGGTTCTCGAGTAGATATTTGCAGATTGGCGAAAATAGTCTTCGCTTTGCGGTGACTGTTGCAGAGAAATCCTGGAAAATAAGGATTTTATGGCCCTTGACTTCAAGTGTTTGTTTTTGACGGAAAGCGCGTAGGATCTGCTCCTTCATGACAAAGTGTAAAAATTTCGCAATGGTGGGGCGCGGGCGTGGGTTATCGCCGGTAGGCATTGTGCCCATGCGATGGACCTTCTCCGTTAGCGGCAGTATTTGGGTTAGTTTGAGACCCAAAGCAGTCGAAGTGTTCGAGGCTCTCCCCTTTGAAGGTTTCTGGAATTCCAATAAAGCGCAAGTTGCTTCGTCGGCTCCTATTCTCCAATTCGTCTATCTTTTCTTGCATCAGTCTGATTTGTTGGTCATGGTGTGCCGAATCCTGTTGTAACTGCAATTTGTCAGACTTACAGGTTGTCGCTCTCGTTTCTAGTTTGCTTATTCTCTGAGCATTGATGGATATTTGAGCCAAAGCAGAGTTCACTGAGGATTGGAATAAGTCCAGCTTTTTGTCTATTAGAGGCATTAGGAGAGCAGAGACCGCCTGAGCTATCGAGGCCGCATGTTGCTGATCCAGAATAGAAGGCCCTGCTGGGCTGGAGGGTGATGGCCATTGATTGGTGGTTTTTCCATTCTCCGGTTGTGTGGCCATGGTCGGTGTTCGTGGGGAAGCGGAACCTGTCTCCTGTGGAGTTGGAAGTCCTTTGTTTTTAGAGCGTAAGTTAAAGGAGTTGTCTCATTACGAGCTTTCACCCTTTCAGTGTCCCTGGTAAGTTGAACTGAGGGGCGTGCTTCTTGGTCTGTCTCTTCTGCTCCCTCTCCCCCCTCCCATCAGCACACAGGCAGCTACATAACTTCTATACAGGGGGGGGAGGGGGTTTTGCTGCCCGAGTTCACACCTGTGTTGTGCCTGCCTAGGTCTGTGGCATGAGAGGGCTGAACTATGAGTGTAGAGATGAAGTTAAGTGGTGTGCTAACAGAGCAGAGTGGGATTGCATGTGTTCCTATATCCCCTGCTTTAGCTTACAATTCTCCACCTCTCCAGCAACAACAATGGCATTGATACTATACTCAGTAAGTCTCCACTAATACAGGAGAACATAAAGTAATACACATCCTGAATCTCTAAAGTATTAGTATAGTCACAGTTCCATAGACAAAACATAGATTATAGAAACAGACCAGGTCACTGCTTTCACATCTATCTGTGTATATGAGCAGGAGGAAGCAGGCACTCACCAGGGTTAATCCAGGCAGAAATACACAGACGCCAGAGTCCTCCACCCCCTCCAGAAGCATTCTGTGCTGGAGGGCATTCTCTGCTCCGACCACTTCAAAGTATGATGAGTCATCAGACTACAGCCAGTAAGATAAGGATACAACAGTCGGCTGTCTAGAGATAATTGAGGAGCTGATGTAGTAATACAACAGGGCTACTCAAAAAACAGTAGAACATTTGTAATGAACATATATTCGCAAATGCCTGCTTGTTTTTTTAAAGATCTTTAAATTATAACCCAATCATTGTACGAGACAACCCCCTTTACTGTAGGAGGATGCCCTTTCAACGAGAGGGTGGGGTATTGTGTGGTGCTGTTTTTTCTGGTTGAGAGGACGCCTGAAAGATGAAATTTATCATAGCCGCCGAGAACACAACGGGAAGAATGCTGGTAATGATCGTATGCGGATGACCTTTGAGTAGTCCAGAAATTACATAGTATTGAGCTTCGTGAAGGAGTCATTCAGTGCTTACTAAGGAGGGACTCTAACGGTATTGTATCATCATTGATGGGAAGATTATAGTTAGGTACAGTGCAGAGTCTTCTCTGAATCTTGTTCAGAATGGTTTGAGTAGGAGAATGGGCCTTCTATGGTATGTGATGAAGGTTTGAAGAGCGACTTGGGTCTGTGGCAGATGAATTAAGGGGAGACTGCGTTGGATAAGTCTCCAGGTATGTGACGAAGTTTATTTAGGTACCTAGTTGGTTAGTCATTCGTCTTTAATCCACATTTTGTCCCAGTGCTTGATGAAAGATAACTCGATGGAGATGTAGTGAAGAGTCTGCTTTTCAAGCGAGAAAGTAAGGTCCGCTGTATTGGATTATTTCTGTGAGGGGTGTTTCAGAGTAATGCAGTTAATTTATAGACCAGTGGGTGGCAGTGTTGTACTGCAGATGGAGCTGAGTGCTGTTGTATGCAGAGAGAGCTTTGTCTAATCTCCAAATCTCAGCGTTGATGAGGCTGGATGTGTACTTAGGCCATAGAATACAGTTTGGACTATAAGCATAGTTGCCAACATTTTGAAAATGAAAAAGCAGGAGATTGAAGAGGGCGGCGCTCGTAGCGGCAAAAATGAGCATTACACAGGACCATATGCCGCCCCACTTTAGTGTTCACTACGCCCCTTCCATAAGCACACCCACTCATCTAACTGCTAATGGCTTTGGAAGAAAGCCAGGTAGATGCCCTTATAGCCAGGTATAGCCCCCCATAACAGGTAGTGCCCCTAACAGGCCAGTAGTTTTCCCCCTTTGTTAGCCAGTATTTCCCCTCATTAGCCAGGTAGTTCCCCCTTCATTTAGCCAGGTATTGCCCCCTTCGTAAGACCCCCCCCCCCGCCAGTTATTTCCCCCTTTTGAAGACAGGTATTGCCCCCTTTGTAGACAGGTAGCCCCCTACATTAGCCAGGTAGTTGCCCCCTACATTAGCATGTATTGCCCCCAATAGCTAATCACAAATAAAATAATAAAAGCCACTTACCTCACCAGCTCCTAGTCAGCAACGGCCACTCCGGCCGATCTCCTCAAGCGTCCGCAGGGGAGTGAGTGCAAGCCGCGCGTCACACCCCCTGCGACGCTGATCTGAAGTACAGCGCCACCTCGGCCGCTCTGTACATACAGAGGGAGGAGGGAGCCGATCCCTCCCTGCCACCTCCTTCACAGTGACACGCACCCGGTGCTGGTGAGCGGAGACCCCTGCGGCCCGCTTCATCAACCCGCCTGTAGCAGCGGCCCTGCGGCACCAGAGAGCGCACACAGCGCTACTCTGGCACCCAAGCGGCGGTAGGAATGCAACTCTCCTGGGAGGGGGCGGGGGGGGGGCGGGTGGAGGTGGAAACCCAATTAGCGGACCCCCCGCCAAAAGAGGGAGAGTTGGCATGTGTGACTATAAGAAGTTTTTATCGTTGGCTTCTCAGGTGTAGTCAGATTATTTTATTTGAGCCTGCTCTCCGGTATGCGGAGTTTGGGGAGTATTAGGTTGCGGGACTTGGCAGGTGATAGCGCCCTCGGCACCCCAGGCAGCCCCCACTTATTAACTGTGCAAAGTATGCCATCCTTGAGGACAGTTTCGATGGGGCAATCTGCTGTGCAAGATGTGTGGCACAATGCACTTTTAGAGAGCCGTATCCCTGGATCTAAATGATCAAAAGTGCGAACAATGAGATCCATTGCTCAACTTGGAAGCTAGCCGGCTGCCCAATGAGCAATCACTCAGCAGTTGTAGATACTGGGGAGTTGCAGCCTGGAGGTGCAGGAACAATAAGGCAGCTAGATGGGTAACAGTCCAGAAAGAAGGTAAGGAAGAGTATCATGGAGCTAGTCCTAAACTGTACACCCCAACCAAATTTGCAAGATTGGCGGATGAGGGGGAGTCGGTTCAGAATTAAGCATTGCTTGCAGCAAGACACTCACCCCTGTCTGCTCCAGTAAGATGGGAATAGGAGTGCAGGTCAGCTAGACAGGTGCAGTATGGGACTCAATATTTAGGGCACAGACAGGGCAAATCTGCCACAAAGACCCGGGAATCAGTCCGAACATGTGTTGTTTACCTGGGGCCCTGGATCGACATATTGGCGGATCTGGTTTTGACAATTGCGGGTGGGGCAGGCAGAATCCAGTTGTTTCATGTGCACATTGCACCAATGACAAAGTTAGAGGAAGGTGGACGCGTCCTAAAAAACGATTTCATGGACTCTAGTGCCAAAGCTCAGGGCAAGACCAACCAAGGTAAATTTTCAGAAATATTACCTGTTCCAGAGAGCCACACCAGAGAGCAGTGAGATTAGAGAAGTGAATAAGTGGCTCAAACATTGGTGTAGGAAAGAGGGATTTTGGGTCTTGGAGACTGGGCTGACTTCTTGTCTTGGCTACAGGCTCTATGCTAGGATGGGCTGCACCTAAATGGGGAGGGTGCCGGGATGTATTTTGGACACAAATGGCCAGGAAGTATGGAGGAATATTTAAACAAGGGACTGGGGGGGAGGGTAACTACACATATTAGCCATCAAGAAAGTTGAAGATAGAGAGCTGGGAATTAGAAAAAAACAGGGGGTGGAGTTGGAAGGAGGGGGTGTAGCAATAGTTAAAAAATCAGGGAGAAAGGAATAAAAACCTGAAAATCTATAAATTGCATGCTGACTCATGCCAGGCAGTCTGACCAACAAAATTAATGAACTAAAAGAATTAAAAGCTGAAGCAAAATAATGACAAAAGTGGGGGTAACTGAGGACATGGCTGTACGAAGCAAACGACTGGGAGTTAACTTGCAAATGGTTACAGTCTATTAAGAAAGGATCGTAAATACCGGAAAGGGGAGGTTCTGGTCTCCTATTTAAAATCCCTGACTGAAGCCAACACATGCGGTAAGATATAGGTACAGGTAATGTAAACATGTGAATCATTAATGGTAAATTATACTGGGGGTAACAAATAACAATATAAAACTAATAGGGGTCTGCTATAAACGGCCCCCAAATATAACAAACCCATGGATGATGTACGCCTCAGGCATAGAGATGAGGCGGCAATCAAATGAGGTATATTATTATGGCGAATTTAAAACTATCCAGACTTCAATTGGCATCCTGAAGCTTTGTAGCACCACATAAATGGAAACAGTTTTTGTCAATAACTAATGATAATACCTTTGCCAAATGGTGCAGGAAACCGACTAAGTAAAGGCCATCTAGACCAAATATTAACTAATAGACCTGACAGAGTAACAAAGGTTCAGTTGAGGGCACTAGGGAATAGAGACCTAATATAAAAATTCGTTTATCCTTCACATAGAGTTTTTGTCAAGGAGCCACAAAACACTGGAATTATAGAAAGGCTAATTTTATTCTGGCTTCGGGAGGCCCTAAAACCGTATAGCCTGGACAATGTGTTTTAAATATGGCAGAACTAATAACCTCAAATGGGATATTTTAAAAACATCCAAGCTACCAACTGAGAGAGGACATACCTTTTGGTAATACAAAAAATTAGAAACAGGAAAAAACCAATGTGGATCACCTGGATGTAAAAGAGGCAATAAAAAACTAAAAAGAAAGTGTTTCAACTACTAAAAACAGGAGGGCATGAAGAGCACTAAGAGCTAAAGGGAAAAAAATAAGTGTGTAAAATAAGGATAATGGAAAGCAAAGCTGGAGACGGAAAGACAAATTGCTAAAGAAAGTAAAACTAACCCCAAAATATTTTTTAACTATATAAATAGAAAAAAAATTAAAACGAAAATGTTGGCCCTTTGAAAAATACTGAGGGAGATACAGTAGGAGTGCGATGAGAAAAAAGCAAACTAATTAAACACTTTTTTCTCCACTTATTGTACCGAGAGGATGACCTACCCCTGATTATACAGAGAGATGTGTAAACTCCAACATAAAATTTTTACTTGTCTAACCCATAAGAAAGCAGCTCCGATCTTAGGAAGATTAAAATAGAAGACAAATCCCCAGAGTTCCCAATGCATACACCCACTTCCTAAGAGAGTTAAGTGAATGTCTAGATATGCCCCTATTCTTAATATCATGGATGTCAAATACGTGGAATGTCCCAAAGGATGGCGCATAGCAAATAGTGGTGCCAATATTCAAAAAGGGGTCAAAAAGTGATCCAAAAACTATAGGCCATTAAGCTTAACCTCTGTTGTAGTAAAAGTTTGAAAGGATTTTCTCAGAGATGCTATCCCTGGAGTATCTCACAGAAAATAAATGTATAACGCCGTCAGCATGGTTCATGAAGGTCCTGTCAACGTAAATCTCATCAGCTTCTATGAGGAAGGTCAGAGCTAACAGTCTCGGGAGAGGCATGGATGACATAAATCTAGATATTTCCTAAGCATTTAGATACGGTGCCACATAAAATGGTTGGTAAATAAAATGAGCAATGCTTGACTGGGGGAAATGTGTTCAAGTGGGAAAGCAACAGGCTTCACTGATAGAAATACAAAGGTGTATAATTAACGGTTACATACCAGACTGGATCGCTGTTACTAGTGGGTACCACAAGGGTCAGTATGGACCCTAATCTCCACTTTAAATAACATTTTCATTAATGATCTTACACAGGGTAAACAACAGAGATATCAACTATTGCGGAAGACGATCAAAGCTCTGTAAAGTAATCAACACAATAGAGGATAATATGTTATTACAAAGAGATCTGGTATAATTTGGAGTCCTGCAGGGAAATGGCAGATGATGTTTAACACTGATAAATGCAAGGTTATTCACATCGGGGAAGAGAAATCCATTACATGATAACATTTAAAATGGAAAAACACTGGTTAAAAGTGACATGGAGAAGTACTTGGGAATCCATGGTGGACAGTAAACATAATTGAAGCAGCCAGTGTCAGGCAGCAGCAGCCAAAGCAAATAGGATCATGGGGTGCAATAAAAGGTCATAGAATACATGATGAAACATTATTCTCACCATTATACAAGTCACGGTTATAGACCACACATGGAATAATGTGTACAGATTTGGGCACCATTGCACGAAAGACATTGTATAGCTTGAACAGGTACAAAGATCGGGCAACAAAAAATACATAAAAGGACTGTGGTGGACTACAGTACACAGAAAGGATTGGCAAGATTAGGGTTATTTAGTTAGAAAAAGAAGCTTCGGGGGGACTAATAAATATGTTTTTAAATCATCAAATCAATATAGAGATCTCACCCAAGATTTATTTATACACACCCACCTTATCTAAACAAGGGGCCATCCTTTACGACTGAGAACGAAAGTTTCTACATAAACATAGAAAGGGATTCTTTACGTATAACGAGCAGTAGAGACTATGGAATTCTCTGCCAAGGGACAGGTCAGGGTGGAATTCAATAACCAGTTCAAAAAGGGTTTGGATTCATTTTCGGAGCGTAATAAAATTACAAGGATATAGTGACTAGGATTGAGTGAGTAGTGGTCCATTGATCCAGGGATTTATCTGATTGTGCCAGATTGGAGTCAGGAAGGAATATTTTTCCCTAAAATGAGGACAAATGGCTTCTACCTTTCACTTGGGTTTTTTTGCCGTCCTCTGGTATCAACACCTTAGCACAACAGCCAGAACTAGAAGGACGACTTGTCTTTTTTATGCCTTACAAACTATGAAACTATAAGATGGCGGGCGTTCCCCGCCACTGATGTTGTAGTGGCTGTAAGTTGTTAGGGTGTGAAAATGCGGTGGCGTTCCCTGGCCAAAAGCAAGCGCAAGTGATGGGTGGGGTTTAGGTGATACCCCAGGGTCAGAATGCGGCCCCCCCGGAATCCCTCGCCTCCCGTGCGCGGGATGAGCTTAAGCTTGGCCCTTTGGGAGTTTGGTGGGTGATTCGCGGGTCGGGCTTGCGTCTCTGGTCCTCTCCGCCGCCGCGATCACTCGAGCCGCGCCGCCACCTACTTGGGCTCCGTAGCCCCTTCCCTGTCGCAAGCCCAGGCCTGTTTTTGGGGGACCTGCAGGATGGTTTTTCCCTGGGCTGATGTTTTCGCCCCCGCGTTCTCGGGGATCATCCGTGCCCCCCCTCCTCCACGATCAGCTGCGGGGTGTCGGGTAAATCGCGCTTGTGTCTGTTGCGGGGTTCGGGTGGAAGGACGCGCCGCCGCTTAATGGGGGTTTGACGGGGCTGGGGTCTTTGGGTTTTTCTTATGGGGGTTGAGGTGGTTCCTTGCCTGGACCCCCGGGGTTGATGAGAGAGAGCTTTATTCCCCCGAGCTGGGGTTTCTCCCAAGAGTATCGATGGCAGGAAAACGTTTATCCCCGAGTCGGGGTTTGAGGAGTGAAAAGGGGGCCCCATTAAAAGGGGGCCTCATCATGCCCCCCCCCCCGGAATCTCATCCCACTTTTTTTCAATGATGGCCTGGTTCTTCTCTGCCGGGGACAGTTTCCTACTGTGCTCCTCCCCCATTCTTCTGCCTCCAGCCCCACCCCAAGTCACTTTTGGGACCACAAATCACGGGAGAAGTCCAAGGTTGGTTGCCCACCCAGGGCCTGTTTGAGCTCCTGGAAAACCCTCTCTGCCTCGGGAGACCACTTAATCATCGTCGACTTTGTGCCCTTGGTTAAGTCAGTCAATGGAAACTTTTTGAAAACCTGAGATAATGCCATAATGTCCACAATCCCAAAGAAAGTACCTTTTAAATGGTGAGGGGCGGGAAACTGAGTCCCCTCCTTATTCACTGGGGTTTCCTTTTTCCCAAGACATTTTTTGGGTTGATCATAAACCCGGCTTTCCTTAAGGCATTAAGTACGGCCGGGACTTTTCCGAGATGATTCTCCAAGTTATGATTAAAAATCACAATGTCATCTAAATAGGCCAAATTTTCCCCGGTGGGTACAGGACTTGATCCTGCCCTTTTGGGAAAGGGGGGGGGGCCCTTTTGGGGTGGGGGGCCCCCCCAAACAAACACTTGGAATACTGAAACGATCATTCCGGAATAGAGAAAGAAGTCTTCTCCCTTTTCCTCTTTTTCAGGGGATCTTCCAATATCCCTTAGTAAGGTCTAGGGTGCCAATATAACTCATTGGTCCTAATTGCTCAGTCTACCCGGAGCATAGGGTAGGCATCAACTTTGAATCTTCAACCCCAGCTGGATATTTGCAGAACTTCGTTTCCCCGTTTTGGGTTTTTACACTAAAAATTTTAAATGGAACAACCATCTTGGGACATTTTTGATCACCCCCATTTTATATTTCTGCACCTTTTAGAAATGACTTCAGCTGGCCTCAGTGTCCTGTAGGCTTTTTGGGTTTTTCTCTCACATGGGGGTCCGTAAGGATCTTATGCTCTTTGACATTGATATGACCAGGGGTTTCTGTGAACAGGTCTTTATTCCTGTGTAGTAGTTCCCTACACTGTTGTTTTTGGTAGGGGATAGGGTCACCAAGATTTTTACGGCTTGTATGCTGGCCTCCGATTGGGTCACCATGCAAGAAGCCTCAGTAGGGTTTTCTCTCCTTCCCCGAGGGTTTTTTTCAGAAAGGGTCCCCCACCTTTTTCCACTATCCCGTAGGGGCCCACCCGCCACTTACTAAACTTGCTCTCCCATAGTGGAAAACTAAAACCCAGAACCCCTTTTTCACCGGGGGTTAAAAAGTCCCCCAGCTCGACCCGGGCCCTAAAATTTAAAATTTGGGGCCCGGGCTTTTTGTTCCTTTTTTAAAAATGTTTTATGACTATTTGCCATTACTCGGACAAAACCTCTAACTGCAGGCATCCTCAAACTTCATCCCCTCCAGCGTTGGGGAAAATACAAAATCCCAACATTCCCCCCTTTAAATTAAAATAAAAGCTTTATTGGGAAATAGTTTCCCAAAAGGGGTTGGGGGGGCTGCAGTTTGGGGGTGCCTGCTCTAAAAGCATTTTGGGCCCCAAGGTTTTTACTACGCTTTTATAAGTCACAAACCAAAAAATTTATGTCCAAAACCCCCTCCCTCGGGTTTGGCAAAAAACGTCTAAACCTCCTCCTTTTATAATAACCCCCTCAAATCACAGTATAAATTTTAAACAAAAGAGAAAAATAGAGATTTTCGGGTAAAAATTTTATAAAAATTTTTTTATCGTCCTTTTAAAAATTAAATTTGATATAAAATAAACATCAAGAAGATGATGGTGGGGGAAAAGACAAAAATCCAAAAAAAAAAAACCAACAAAAGAACCCAAGGGGTCAAATTTTAATCTTTTTAAAAATATATGAAAAAATGGGAAAGGGAAACTTTTCCGAGAAAACCAAATTTGGGGTCCTATTTTTGGTTTCCCCAAATCCCCCAGGTATAAATCAAACCCAAAGCGGTATGTCAGGAAAAATAAAATAATATATTTAAATTTTACCCAATGTGCATTTTATGTAAAAAAGGGGCATGACCCCTTTCCGATAGGTGATCAGTAATGACCCAGCTTTCGCCCCCCCCGTAAAAGTTTTCAGAATTGTGTTTTTTCAAGGGGTAAAAGGGGTGGGAAAAACCCTGTCTAACTTTAATCGGGGCCGGGGTCCCCGTTTTGAATATCAAAGGCGCATGCCCGCGTTCCCAAAGGGCGGGTGGATTCCACTGCCCCACTTTCCCCAATCCAAACGCATTTAGCGCATGCGGGGGAAGAACGATACTTCCGGACATGCCAAAAGGGACCCGATGGACGCCGAAGCGGTGAAGGGGCCCTCCCCAACCCCCCCCGGGGCATGCGCACCAACTCCCCAATAAATAAAAGAGGCGGGCCCCAATAAAGCGATATATGTTTGGAGTATCAAACCCCAAATCCGGAGCAATTTTTGAAAAATAGTTTAGATATATACATATACAATACAATACTCCAAAGTAGGGGGGCAATAGATGATTCAAAGTAAACAAAACCACCCAAAAAAAGACAACATAATTTAAAAAAATATATGCTGATATTATGGGCCTGGTAGGTTTTGAAATAATGTTTAAAATTTCGGCCATATACAGAAAAAACTTCCTAAAAAAAAGAACATCCAATTTCCCAAACACACAATAGATTTAATTTCAATATTTTTGCTAAAAGAAAAAAATAAAACAAAGAAAAAAAAATCAAATTTCTAAAACATAACAAAGAGGGAAATTGAAAAAGAAACAGGAAATAAAATAATTTTTTTTTGAGGGGAAAGGGGAAAAATATTTTTTGGTTTTCATTTATATGAATAGTAGCACTAAGGCATGAAAACTCCAATCGGGAAACTATGAGTTATCCCATTTTCAGTAAAGTTTAACAGAAACGGAGCCCAAAATTTAAATTTCTCTTTAGTCCAAAAAGGGGTCATTGTCTTTAAAGGAAAAAATCCCTTTACTTTTTTTTTGTTCTAAAATCTTCATCACAAACCCCCACCCCGCCCTTTTTTCCCAATGTTCCAAATCAATACCACAGAATTTCAATTTACTTGGGGGCACCCGCCATGATAAAATTTTGGAAAAAGCCTAGGGGGTGTTTTTTAAATTTGGGTACAACTTTCCCCGCTTTTTACCATTTAAAAATATCTTTGAACATGTTCTCGTACCCTGATTTTTGTTCCCCGGGTAGTTATCCCAATATATATTTTAAAACAGGGACAAATTTTCCCAATTGATTTTAAAGTTCTTTTGGGATTGCATGTAAAATAATGTAATAAATTTTTAAATCCACGGGGTTTCCCTCTGATGTTTTTAAAAGTATTAGTACGAACATAATTTCAGCAAGCGCCCCAATTTCCGCATGGGAAAAAAAAAAAATTTTTTTAGGGCCACCCCATTTCTAAATGGATTTTTCAATTACCAAACAATAAAAGATGACAATTTTACTAATTGATCTTTTTAAAATTTTTGGGGCCCTCCAAATGTCATTTAAAGGAAAATTCAGGTTAAATTTTCCCTTTGGGCCCAAAATCGGATCCGTTTTTTAACAAACCCCCCAAATGTTTTTGGTTTCAAAATCCCCCCCCTAAAGGGATTTTTCCACTGTTGGGGTTTTTATGTGTTAAAATCGAATATTTGTGTCCGATTTTTTTCCCTTTTTTTTGTTGGGAAAATTGGAAATTTTTAAATGTTTTTCTTGCCCTTTATTTGGGGGCCCTTTTTATACATCGCTTACTATATCCACTTCTACAAAGCGTTTTTTAAGGTCATTAGCTTGAGATTCAAATTTCGAATCTTGGGAACAAATGTGTCGCATGCGTAAAAATTGACCTGTAGGGATAGCTCTAATAGTTGCTGGATGATGAAGCATGTAATAATGAATTAACTGATGTATTTTTTCGATAGACGCCCGTTTTGAATCAATTTTCCTTGTCAATTTCAATAGTTAAATCCAGAAATTCAACACTTTTCATGTCTGACTTGAATGTCAACTTAATATTATATGGATTGTCATTCAAGTCCGACATAAATTTATTTAGTTGGGAAGATAAACCGTGCCATAAAAATAGCACGTCATCTATATATCTCACCCAACATTGGACATGCTCAGTTATATCATCATTAAAGATCTGGCGTTCCCAATATCCCAGAAACAGATTGGCATACGATGGGGCACAAGCTGCTCCCATCGCCGTTCCCTGGCACTGGACATAGAAGTTGTCCCTAAACACGAACAAATTGTGTGTCAGGACATACTTTAAGAGATCTAAAATAAGTTGGCAAAGTTCTGTATCTAGGCCACTGGATCGAAGAAAGTACTCTACTGCCCTCAAACCATCTTGATGGCGAATACTGGTATATAACGACTCTACATCTGCTGTTACAAGAGATATACCAGACTCAACATTGATTCCATCAATCCGTCGGAGAACGTCCGTCGTGTCACGGACGTATGATGGTAATAATTCCACCAATGGCTTGAGGTAATAATCAATAAATCTACATGCAGGGTCTGATAGACCTCCAATGCCAGACACGATCGGGCGTCCCGGCGGACAGATGGGATCCTTATGGACCTTGGGTAAAAGATACAGGGTAGGTATTTTTGGAAACTTAACTACCAGATAGTCATGCATTTTCTTGGTGATAATGCCTTGATCAAAGGCCCTGTCAACCAGATCCACCAATTCTTTAGAGAATTTATGAATGGGATTATACGGAATCTTAACATATGTATTCTTATCACGAAGTTGTCGAAGTGCCTCTTTTTCGTAACTTTCAATAGGCCAGATCACTATGTTCCCCCCTTTGTCCGCTGGTTTGAAAACCACATCAGTCATTGACTGCAGTTCCCTCAGTGCATTTCTCTGTGTATATGATAGATTATGTCTACCACAATTTTTTGATAGTTTTTCCATATCTGATACAACCAATCTCATAAAGATTTCCACTTGTGGGCACAAGGACAAAGGAGGGAACCTAGACGATCTGGCACAAAGATGTAATGGGGAGTTACCTGGTGTGGGGTCACTTTGTTCCAACAATAAATCCTCCAAAATAGAAATAGCGTTTTTCTCCTCCTCAGTAGAGAACATGTCACTACTTCCTTTATTAGCGTGTAATTTTCTCAAAATCAATTTTCTTGCAAAAAGATGCAAGTCTTTCAAAACTGTGAAGAAATGAAAAGAATTAGTTGGTGAGAAGGTGAGTTTCTGTAACATTACTAGTAAATAGATAACTCATAGATTCCGATATGGAGATTCATGCCTTAGTGCTACTATTCATATAAATGACACCAATACATACTTTCCCTTTCCCTCAATATAATATATTTATTTCCTGTTTCTTTTTCAATTTGCTCTTTGTTATGTTTTAGCATTTGATTTTATTTTTCTTATGTATATATTTTTCTTTCTATCTAACTAGTATTGCTATTCATCTATTGCTGCTGCTTTGGATTGGATGTTCCTGATTAGGAAGTCTTTCTGTATATGGCCGCAAGATTAACATTACTCGAAACTACCCGGACCATAATATCAGCATATATTATATTATCTATGTTATCTATAATTTGTGGTAATGTTTACTATGCATCATCTATTGCCGCTACTTTGGAGTATTGTATTGTATATGTATATATCTACACTATTCTTAATATTGACTCCGGAGTCTGGGTGATACTCCCTACATATATCGCATATTGATGCAGCCTCTATTAGTATTGCGAGATGGTGCGCATGCGCCGGGTGGGTTGGGGATGCCCTTCACCGCTTCGGCGTCCATCGGGTGCCTTTGCGCATGTCCGGAAGTATCGATCTTCCGCGCATGCGCTGATGCGCTGGATTGCCGGAAGTGGGGCAGTGGCTCCTCGACCTTCGAACGCGGCGCATGCGCCGTGATATCTCATTACAAGACGCGGCACTATATAAGTTAGACAGGTGTCTTCCACTCCTGTACCCCTTGAAAAAGCACAATTCTGCGAAACGTACGTCGGGGCGACAAGCATGGTCATTACTGATCACCTATCGGTAAGGTCATGTCCATTTACATCAAAATGCCATTGGGATAATTTGACTATAATTATATATATTCATGACATACCGCATTGGTTTGATCTATACCTGGGGGTATTTTGGGAACCTAAATAGGTACACCACTTTGGTCTTCCCAGGATATGTTTACCTCCACTTTTCATATACTTTAATATGATTATATCTTGACCACTTGTCTTTTGTTGGTTCTTGTTGTGATTCTTGTCTTTTCCTCACCATCATCTTCTTTGACCTTGGTGTATATGTATATCTAATAATTTTTAAAGTGACGATAATAAAATGTTTATTATTTTCCCCCGATATCTCATGTTTTTTTTGATTAAATATACGGTGTTTGAGGGGGTTTCCCATTATGGAGGAGGCTTTAGAATGCTACCCTAACAGACGGGGGTTTTTGGACATAAATTTGTGTTTGGATTATCTCTGTGTTTTTTTCACAGTGCCCTACCCTGTTTGATGATGGATTTTAGATCCGTGTTTTTATCATGGACAAAAAAAATTTAAATGAGGTTTTTCAAGATAATAAATTGAATTTGGTTTTAGTGAAACACAAGCGAAAGATTTGAAAATTAGGGGGGGAATTGTCATGGGCGATTGAGATTTGGTGGAACAAGGCTTTCCTTGAAATAGTGTCTGGGGTTTTTGATTCCAGGGGCCTTCGAGTGAAAAGTACTCCCTTCTTTCTTTGTTGGGATGAATTGTTAAAAAACAAAGGGAGGATTTTTTAAACCAATTATAGGCTTTATGGGACTATCTTTCAATTGAATGGTACATCTAGAAAAATTTGAAATGGAAATGTTAGAAGTTAAACCCAAAATGAAGGATTTGTTTCAGTAGGGGCCCCAAGGTTTTGTGTTTAAGTGAACGGATAAGGATTGCCCAAAAGGGGAAAAAAGAAATCTGCGATATCAAATCTAAAAAAACCCCAAGAGATATAAATGATTGCAACAGGGGATTGTATAGATGGGAGACAATAAAATTCGACAGGGGTCCGTTCTAGTCAGGATTATGTCCCCCCAACATCCAGGATAGTCTGCAGTTTGAGACAAAATGTTGTCAATAATATCCAAGACACCACCTAAAACAGGAAGAAAGGTGAAACCAAAGGGGAGTGTAGAGCCCCTCCTCCTGAGAGGTCAATATTCCAGTAACAAAAAAATTGAAAAAATTAATCTTCTTCATGTGTTTATCTAAAGCACGGAAGAAGTTTTGAGTCTTGGACCCCATTTCACAACTAATTTTTTCATTTTACCAGTTTTGAAAGATTTGCATTTTTTTGAAAAAAATGATTTTCAGAAAATTACCGCTAATAAGGAAGTATGCTGTTCTCACGAGGAGGGAAAAACGTATTTAAATTTTGGAGGATTTTTTGTTGGAACAAAGTAACCCCCACCCCGGGTAACTCCCCATTACATCTTTGTGCCAGTGTCTGGGTTCCTCCTTTGCCCCCGGGGCCCAAGGGGAAATTTTTATGAGATTAGTTTATCAGATAGGAAAAAAAACTATCAAAAATTTTGTGGTGACAAATCTATCAATTCACAGAGAAATGCATGAGGGAATGCATCAATGACGATGTTTTTTCAAACCAGCGGGAAAAAGGGGGGGAACATAGTGATCGGGCCATTGAAAGTTCAAAAAGAGGACTTGACAATTTGGATAAGAATACATATGTTAAGATTCCGTAAAAAATCCCATTCATAAATTCTTAAAGAATGGGGGTTTTTAGTTGACGGGGCCTTTGATAAAGGATTATACCAAAAAAATGATGACTATTGGATTAAAGTTTCCCAAAAAATACCTACCTGTATCTTTTACCAAAGGTCCACAAGGATCCATCTGTCCCCCGGGACCCCCCGATCGTGTCTGGCTTGGAAGTCTATCAACCCTGTATGAATTTATTGTTTATTACTCAAGCATTGGGGGAATTTATAATATATGTTCGGACACACGGAGTTCTTGGGGCGGCTTGATGGAATCAATGTTGATTGGAAATTCTTTTTAACAGAAAATGAAGTTTTATACAGTATTGCCATCAAGAGGGTTTTGAGAGCATAGAGTACTTTTTTCAATTAGGGGCCCTAGATACAAAACTTTGCCAACTTATTTTAGCCCTTTTTAAAGTATTCCTGACACACAATTTGTTCGTGTTTAGGGACAACTTTTATGCCCAGTGCCGGGGAAACGGCGAGGGGAGCAGCTTGTCCCCCATCGTACCCAATCTGTTTCTGGGATTTGGGGGAACGCCAGATTTTTAATGAGATGTAATGGCAGTCCAAGTTGGGTGAGATATTAGGAGTGCTTTTTTTAGGGCACGGTTTATTTCCCCAAAAAATAAATTTTTGCGGATTTGAAGAAACCCATATAATATTAAATTGACTTTCAAGTCAGCATAAAAAGTGTTAAATTTTTGGATTTAACTTTTAAAATTTGACAAGGAAAATATGATTAAAAACCGACGTCACAAAAAAACTACATCATTAATTCTTATTACATGCTTCTCATCCAGCAACTTTTAGAGCTATCCCACAGGTAAATTTTTACGATGCGACGCGTTTTTTCCCCAAGATTCGAAATTTAAATCTCAAGCAAATGCCCTTTAAAAGAACGTTTGAGAACGTGGTATAGAAGCGAGTATAAAAAGGGGCCTTAAACGGGCAAGAAACAACATCTAAAATCAATTCTTAACAAAAAAGAAAAAACCAAAAATATTCGATTTATCACCACATATAAAACAGTGGTCAAACTCGGGGGTTTTTTGTTAAACTTTGGGGGGGGTGTTGAAAATGATCCGATCTTGGCCAAGGAAATCCTAAAATCCATTAATGACATTTGGAGGTCACCAAAATTTTAAAAAATCAATTAGTCAAAAGCATCATATTTTTTTGTAACGCAATCCTTTTAGTACTCGTGGACCTAAACAAGGTTTTTTTCCATGCGGCAATTGTGTCGCTGCGTAATAGATCCCTATAATACATTTAAAACAAAGATGGAACCCGTGATTTCAAAATATTACATTATATTACATGCAATACCAAAAACGTTATCGATTGGGCACAATGCCCTGTTTTAAAATATATATTTGGGGGAATAGCGGGAACTAAAAATCAGGGGACGGAACTGTTCGAGTATCCCAATGGTTAAAAGGGAAGATGTATCCCCAATTTAAAAAAATCCCCAGGCTTTCCCAAAATTAAACATGGCGTGACCCAGTAAATTGAAATTCTGTGGATTGATTTTGGGACATCTGGGAATAAGGGGGGGGGCGGTGATAGTTTTTTGAACAAAAAAAAAGTAAAAAGGGTTTTCCTTTAAAAACAAGACACCTTTTGGGCTAAATGAGAAAATTAATTTTCTCCGTTTCGTAAAAATTACTAGTAAAAAAAAACTCATAATTCCCATATGGGGATTTATGCCTTGTGTACTATTCATATAAATGCACCAATACATACTTTCCCCTTTCATCAATTTTAAAATTTTTTATTTTTTGTTTCTTTTTTAATTTGCCTTTGTTATGTTTTTGCATTTTTATTTTATTTTTTTATGTATTATTTTTTTTTTATCTCCCCTGTATTGCTATTCATCTATTGCTGTGTTTGGATTTGGGTGTTTCCCGATTAGGAGTTTTTTTGATATGGCCGCAAGATTAAAAATTACTGAAAAACCCGGACCATAAATCAGCATATATTTATTATTATGTTTCATATTTTGGTAAAGTTTACTTTTGCATTCTATTGCCGCTACTTTGGAGTATTGTATTGTATTGTATAAATTTTTTACCTATTTTAAAATTGACTCCGGGGGGGTGTACTCCCTACTATATCGCATATTGAGCAGCCCCTATTAGTATTGGAGATGGGGGCGCATGCCCGGGTGGGTTTGGGGATGCCCCTTCACCTTCGGGCCATCGGGGTGCCCTTTCGCATTCCGGAAGTATCGATTTCGCGCATGGGATGCCTGGGTTGCCGGGAAATGGGGAGTGGGGTCCTCACCTTCGAACGCGGCGCTGGGGTGATATTATTTCAAGAAAACGGACTTTTAAGTTAGACAGGTGTCTTCACTCCTGTACCCCTTGAAAAAACACAATTCTGCGAAAAGTCGTCGGGCGACAACGTGGTCTTTTTTGACCCCCTATCGGGAAGGGGCATGTCCATTTTCTCAAAAATGCCATTTGGGGATTTTGACTATATTAAATATTTTGACATACCCCCATTGGTTTGATCATACCTGGGGGCTTCTGAGAACCCAAATAGGAACCCCTTTGGTTTTCTCGGATTGTTTCCTCCCTTTTAATCTTTAATTGATTAACTTGACCATTTTCTTTGTTGGTTTTGTTTGTGATTTTGTCTTTTCCTACCCTCATTTCCTTTTACCCTTGGGGTATATGTTTACTAATAATTTTTTAAAATGACGATAATAAAAAAGTTTTATATTTTTACCCCATAAATCTCTATGTTTTTCTTTTATTAAATACGCTTTTTTAAGGATGACCTATTTCCCAGGTTTCATTTGCCCTAAGGACCCCCAGGGGTGCCTACCCCTACAAAAGTTGAAGGGTGAAAAAACCCGTGAGTGTGGATTTTGGGGGGACCTTCCTAAATGATAACAGCAAAACGGGGAAAAGACTGTCCCCAATCCCCTCCATCCTTCCTACCCCCTTTCTCAGCCGCTTCAGGGTCTTATTAAAAGCTCCCGAGGGGGGTCCATTGAGGTGGTGACTGAGTATTGGTTTTAACAAAAATACTGTTGCTGACGGCAGATTCCCTTTAAAGTGGGCAGACGGGCAGTTTTTACTGATTTTACCCCCTTAATGACTCTGGACGTATGAGTAGGGTTCCTAGGGTTCCTAAGGGGCTTTGTAGCGGGATCACGGCACGACCCCGCTACATAGCTAACACTAGGTGATTACAGCACGGGATGGGGACGCCGCCATCCCGCACTGTTTACCCCTTTAGACACCGCGGCATCTAAATGAATGAGAAGTATGGCCGAGCACCATTCCTCACTCTGATTGGAGCCTCTGCGGTGTGAAAAACCATCTGACAGAAAATCAGTGCAGTGGGGACTGCTGTACGAATCTTCTATTTAAATCAATGTAAAAGTTTGACAGTCGGTTTTCAAATCCTGTGCCATGGGAACAAACCCATAAACTCCAATAGTACATTTTCTGCCCTGCTCTGTCGATTTTTTGCAACGTTACAAAAAAGCCACAGAAAAAACAGCAAAAAAAAAAGTTTGTGGGGAAAACTGAACGTTTTTTACTATTGAAGTCTATGGGAGCTGTTTTCAGTCATTTTTTTTTCAGAAAACAAAAAATGCTGACGAAACGACCTGTGTGACCTTTGTGTGCAGTGGAGACAGAGCCTAAGAGTGATATAAGGGTCAGATCTGTGGTACTAACTAATTTAGTCCTTTAACAGTGTGCTGTTCTCCTCAGTTATATGTATTGTTATTCAGCTCTTTATTTTCCATATTGTTGCTGAGCTGCCATCTGCTGACCAGAACTACATGTGCCCCTCTGTCTTTGTTCATAAAGTTTTGTCAAAGGGGTATTTTTTTGGAGCCCAGTGCTAGTCACTTCCTGTAGCTGCCATTTTTGCATCTTAGGGCATGTCCCCACGGCACGGGTTTTCGGCCGGTTGTTCAGCCGGTTTGCGGTTTTTCAGACTGCCTGAAAAACCGGCCAAAAATGAGCTCAATTGTGCTCTATGGAAAACCTGTGCAGCAGTCCCCACTGAACGGGTTTTCCGCCCGGCGGAAAAACATTGTAGAAGCACCATCTTCCGTCCGGTTTTAGGACGGAATATGTGCTTCTCAATGGGAGGAGGGAGGGCTCTTCTCCGCTCATCGTGGAGAAAAGCCGCCCCCCCTTCCCCCCCCGCAGCCGTGGGGACGGCCGCAAAACAGGACAAATACCGGCCGGCAAACCGGCTGGTATTTGTCCTGTGCCGTGTGAACGCGCCCTTACTGTGACTGGAGCACATGTCTTGGGCTTGCTGAAGCATCAATCTTATTGGGGTGTCCCAAAGAAGCCATGCTGTGATTTTCAGCCCCCAAATCAAAAGTTGGTTTTCTTAAAGAGACAGTGCACCTTAAATAAAAATGGCCGAAAAGCAGTTTGGGGCAATTCCCCAGTGCGAAACACAGCAATGACAACCTGATATTGATGATTTTGAAGAGCAGGAAGCAGAACTCACACTTCCAGCAGACCAAGTTGTACGACCAAAACGCTCTCTCAAACTGACACTAAAGGTCGTTGAAAACTATCACAGTGCAAAAGATGAGCTCTGTGATAACCTGGAAGACGATGGGAACGAGTTATCCCCTTTTATTTTTAGACCTTCAATCCTTCAATTGTGATGCTAAAAAGCCTACAAGAAGCTGTGCACGACGAATACAGCGCACTAAAGTTTATAAGCAGTTGCTGGCAAAGTATATAAATCTTCCTAAAAGACTCTAATGTCAAATGAAACCTAATGGAGCTGAACAAGGCAGAAGCAGTGGAAAGAAAAAAGAATGTCATGGTGCAGAATGCCAAATATAAAGCGGAACGCCGTATCTCTCATCTGCAAGAGACTAGATCGCACAGATCAAACTCATCCAAACATTCGTCACGGACATACAAATCATCTTGCTCAAGAAGCTCAGTCCTGAGTGATAGAATACTAGAGGCCCGCATAGATGCAGAACAAGCCAAAATAAGACGTGCCTTCAGAGAGAAGGAAGTAATGGCAGAAAGAGAACGTGCAGAAGCAAAGGCTCAGGCTAAAAGAGCAAGTGCGGAAGCAGAAGCTCATATAAAGATTCTTCAAATAGAGATGGAAGAGGAAGTCGCATTAGCCAAAGTAAAGGTACTGGAGCGAGCGATGAGCCAAGGTCTCGATCCAGTTTGCTTGCCACAGGAAAAGACAATCCAGTTAAATCGCACCAGTGACTATGTGCTGAAACAGTTACCTGCAGAGCCCTCTGTTCCTAATGCCGTTCCAGTTGACAACACTGAAACCTCCAAGTGAGCTCTACCTGTATCTCTGGTGCCACCCACAGAACCCACACAAACTAATGACCATCACCCAGACATGCCTTCTCAAGGACAGATATCACAGGAAGATGGGCACCAGTGTTTTTCTGGCCCAGTTCCACAGCGTGAGCAGCAGACATCAGAACTTCAGAGGCTAAACCACAGCTCAGTCCTGCAGCAACATCATTCTACCCGGGAACATCTCACCCTTTCACGCCAGGCAAACCATACACCCAAGGGGTACCACGAGTTGATACGGCAACAAGCAGTGAGAAAGCAGATATATCTGAGGCTGATTAACACCAGTCTCTCAAAATTTGATGACCATGCAGAGAGCTACAGAGCCTGGAAAGCAACCTTCAAAGCCAACCTTAACCTAACCGCAGAGCAGGAGCTTGATCTCATGATCAAATGGTTGGGCCCAGGCTCTACAAATCGTATTAAGAGCCTCAGAACTGTCTATGTGGGACAAGCAGAACAGGTTTGCCCCCTGCCTGGCAGAGACTCGAACGTACCTTTGGCAGTGCCGAAGCGATAGAAAAAGCCCCATTCAAGAGACTGCAGAACATCCCAAAGATTAAAACTCAAGGAAGTCCACAAACTTCAGGACCTAAGTGATCTGCTCATGGAACTGGAACTTTCTAAAAGAGACCCTCGTCCCGTCTGGACTTGCTATCTGGATACCGCCCATGGGGGTGAAATCCAATTGTCATAAAGCTGCCTTACAGTTTGCAAGAAAAGTGGGCAACATCAGTCTCAAGATACAAAAGGACACATGATGTCACCTTTCCCCGTTCATTTCATTTTCTGCAATTCATCGATGAGCAGGCCCGATGAGGAATGACCCCAGTCTCGACTTCCTGGAGCCAACACTACAGCTGCATCATCTCAAGGTACGAAGGTTTTCACACAGAAACATAGAGGGCTTTAAGAACAACAGTGTGAGTGTTAGAAAGAAATAACCTGCCACCACCTGCAGCACCCACGGGTAAACACCATACTAACTCGTCAGGAGACAAGTCCTTCAACCGTGAATGTCCCATTCATAAAAAACCTCACTCACTAAACAAATGCAGAGGATTTAGGTCCAAACCCCTTCCCGGCAGCGCAAGAAAATCCTCACTGACTAGGGGTATGTTTCAGATGTGGGGCTTCATGGAGCATATGGCTAAGGACTGTAAATCTGCCATTAAGTGTGAGGAGTGTCACAGCGACAGACATGGCACAGCTATGCACCCAACCCCACTCGCCAGCGATTCATCCACTGCAGTGACCAGTACTCCCGCTGCAAGCCATGGCGGGGAGCCCCAGAAACACGCTGACACTGCCACAGATGTTTCCTGCTCATGCTCGGAGGTATGTGAGGAGAGCCAAAGGGACAAATGTTGTGCCAGGATATGTCTCATCAAGGTTTACCCAGAGAGGCAACCAGAAAAGGCCGTAAAAATGTACGCAATCATTGATGACCTAAGTTCTATGAAGCATTTGGGATCAAAGGACCCACAAAACCCACAGAACAAACAGCACCAAATACTTTTTCATAACAGTAAGAGCTGCCCGTCTGCCCACTTTAATGCCACTTTTAGGGCGACATGTATGAATCTCGCCATGTCAGAGCGCATGTTTTCGGCAGTTTTCCGGCAAAATTTGCGCCTCATGTATGTCGGCGCCCGATGAGCGCTCAAACATGCTGTGCCTCGCCGTCCGAGGAGGTGCGCTCATACATGCGGGGAAAAGTTCACCGCGCCTTGCCAGTGTGTGTGTGTGTTCCGAATCGAGACAGGATGGAAAACAGCGAGAAAACATTAAAGATGTCCGTGTGGCATGGAGTATGAATAAAAAAAATTGCTTTTATTAGGTGTAAAACATCTGAAAAAGAGCTCAAACCTTCTAAAAAAAATACATAAATAAAATCACTTTCCAAAAATCAAGAACGGCGCCACATCAGGAATTTGGATATTGGAAATTGCCGGGAAATACAGTAATTCAAATTCTGTAAGCGCTTCTCATTGGTCGGCAGAAACCAGCCAATTAGAATAGGAGCGACAGTGAACCATTATAAGCTATGGAGAATTATTGACCAATCAAAATCAAAGGCGGGACAGTTCAAAATACGGTAAAAAGGCAGAAAAGAGCTGATTGGTTGAGCGCAGTCGGCAGATATGAATCCACCAATCATATGTAGTGCGTCTATTTTGAGTGGAGCAAGAAGGACGCGATAGAAGGGCGCCCTAAAAGTTATTACTGTCTATGGGAAATATTCTAGGACTGTGATTGGTTGGGGGAAGAGGGGCTCGTCCTGCTTAGCCAATCAGAGCGCGAGCTACTTTTTCATAGAGTTCTATAGGGAAAAGAAATGCAGAACAAGCTCTGTTTGTGATTGGCTAAGTTAAAAGAGGCGCGGTTATTTGGACCAATGGGAGAGACGCTCATGTGTTTTCTAATGCAATCTGTAATAAAACTGTACATGGCCGAAATCAAATGATAAGACTCCCGAAGTTGTACCGATCTGTATATAAAATGATCAATAATATGGGGGTAACGAAAAAAAAAATATTAATTCAATAAATTCATTTTTATTTCTTTATTTTCGTTACACCCATACTATTGATCATTGGCTAACGAAAAGAAATAAATAAAAATGAATTTATTGAATTAATATTTTTTTTTTGTTACCCCCATATTATTGTTCATTTATATACAGATCGGTACAACTTCGGGAGTCTTATAATTTGATTTCGGCCATGTACAGGCCATATCGCCCTTAGTGTCCAAAATCTCTATGGGCCAGGCTGTGCTAAACTGAATTTTTATTTTTTCAAATTGTTTTTATTAACATTAATCCTTGATGCATACAAAATGAAAGTAGCAGTTACAAATAGTATCATGAGATTTTTCCATTACAAATATTATATCAAAAGTACAATATAATCATTTAGCCAAGGACAATATTATTTTCTCTTCTTTTTTTTATTATTGCTAGTTTCTAACAAAAAAAAACATTGTAAACATTACACAGTCATTTACCTGTTAAATTACAGTTTAATTACAGCTCGATTGCGACTGTGCAGGAACAACATTAAATCAAACCCAATTAACTTCTAAAACTGCGATGTGTCTCATCTCCCTTTATTTATAACATTAGCTCAGGTGCGCGACTCCCCCATTCCCCGTCAGTGCATAGAGCGGGCGCATTTGCACCCGCAGGCCACTATAATACCATCCCAGTATCTATAATTTTGTATCTTCTACGAGCAGATTCCAGTGAAGCCAATAGCTCTCGCTCAAGAACCACCTTCCATCGGCAAATCTACTGGATCTTCACCCGCCAGTTGCCTACCCTGGTACCATAAGGTTGGCTCAAAACAGCGCTTTATATTACCCTTAGTATCCGTCGGCAATGTGTTTATATATTCTTCCCATAACTCAAAAAACTTCCTCACCCTTTTTTCTTTATGCAAGGCGGCCTCGACCCAGTCCATGCGCATTAGGAAATCAAGTTTACTTTTAAATAAGTCCAGAGTGGGACTCACGGGCTGAAGCCATACCTGCAAGATAGCTTTGCGCGCTGCCGCTGCCACAACATGTAATATCCTTTTTACCCGCCTGGTCATGTCTTGTCCCTCTCGTTTCACAGTACCGAACAGCGCCCATGAGGAACCAGCAACAAATGACACGTTTAGGGATTGATTCATATACTCTGTGACATGGAGCCAAAACTCCCATATTAAGGGGCAATCCCATAGACAACGATATAGGTCCGCTGCTGGCGATCCACATTTAAAGCAGTTGTCATTTTGGAACCTGCCCATACGATGCCCCCTAATCGGTGTAAGATAGGCATTGTGCGCCACCTTCATAAACATCTCAACATACCTAGCAGCCGGCAGAAATTTATAAGTGTCAGCTAGTGCTTCTAGTATCATAGCTGGGGAGATGTCAGAGTCTCTTTCCTGCCACCTAGCTAGGCCAAAGCGTGTTCTGTCATAGTCCAAGTCCTCTAAAAGATACTTATAAGCTACCGACAGCTGTGCTCGTCTTGTGGAAGGGTTTAAGAACACACGGTCAAAAATCGTGTCCCAGTCATCCTGTTGTAGGTGTCGCTTCACCTCTGATATATAGCTAGATACCTGCAGGTAATTAAAGAACGGAATCGGGGGTATAGGGTAGAGGCTTTGTAGTTCTGAAATAGAATATATCTGTTTAGTGTTGGGATGTATTAGTTGTTTCACTTGGTGTACGCCTAGTCTGTACCATAATCTAAAAGTGTTTTGTGCTTTCCCTCCTTGGAAATTGGGGTTACGTATAAGAGATAGAAATGGAGAATAATCCGGGTTCAAATTTTTAAGTTGCCTAATCTTTCGCCATGCCCTCCATATCGGCATGAGTAGCTGATCCTCCTTCACCGTCTGAGGGAGCTCTCCATAGGGTAAATGCAGAAAGTTAATGAGCGATATGCCGTGTAACCCTTCCTGATCTAATGAACTATCCGTGAAGACTGTTGTAAAGTTGCATCCAGTCTGTCAGAAAACGACCCAAAGCCGCCAGGTTATAAAGGCGAATGTTGGGAAATCCTAGGCCTCCATGTAGTCGGCGCTGTTGTAGCACTATGAGAGGGATACGGGCTTTCCTAGAGTTCCATATAAATTGTCTGTATTGCGCATTAATGTGCTTCTCATCCCTCGGCCGCAAATATATCGGAAGCATGTGAAAAATGTACAGGAGGCGTGGGAATTCTACCATTTTAATTAAATTACATCTCCCTGAGAAGGACAGCGGGAGGTCGGCCCAGTTTTTCATAGTTTGCACTAATTCCCCAGAGTATCTGGACATGTTTGCAGCGTATAAGTTATTTGGAAGTTTAGTCAGCCATACCCCTAGGTATTTCATAGCCGAGTTGCACCACCTGATCTGATGAGCTCTCGACCAGAGCGGCTCAGCAGGGCCTGTCAAGAGCATACCCTCGCTTTTGTCCATATTGATCGTGTAACCAGATAGAGATCCAGCAGTCACCATATCAGTCAGAATAGGAGTTAAATTCTGCCTGGGGTTCCTGATCATTAGAAGAAGGTCATCAGCATAGGCTGTGACCTTGAGCTCTCTGCCTGGGGACAAAATGCCTTCGTATAATGGTGATTGAGTTATATGGTAAAGAAGGGGGTCTATGGACAAATTAAATAACAAGGGTGAGAGCGGACATCCCTGCTTAGCTCCTCTATAAAGGTCTATAACTGGGGAAAGCTGGTTATTAATAAGCAAGGTCGTCGTGGCATTGGAGCGCATATGGGCGAGGAAGCCGACGAAGAGGTTTTCCAAATCTGCGTCGTGAAAGAGTAACATCCAAAAATGGCCAGGAGACCTTATCAAAGGCCTTTTCGGCATCCAGGCTAAGAAGCATGGATACCGGGTGCGTCTTTGACCGCGCCTGCGTTATGGCCGCTATAGCTGTTCTAACGTTTTTTGTAGAGTGCCTCTTAGCTATAAAACCATTCTGTGTGGGATGTATTATGTTCGGCAAAAAAGTTTGTATCCTTTTCGCCATAATCTTTGCTAAAACCTTATAGTCCTGGTTCAGCAGAGAAATTGGTCTATATGATGTTAGCAAAGTAGGGTCTTTTTTGGGTTTCAACAGTACAGTGCGTGAATCGTAAAAGGCATCCACCTCCTTAGATTGGAAATAAATGTCATTATATAGTCCTGCCAGCAGGGGGGAGATTTCAACATTTTATAAAATCTCGGGAAAAACCCGCCCGGGGCCCCCGGGGTTTTCCCCCATTCACCACCCCCTCACCCCCGCGCCAACCTTTCTTCGTGACTAGCCTCAAAAACTCTCTGTACTTCCGAGATCTCGGGCAAAGACAACTTGTCCAAAAAAGGACGTCCCCTTTTTAGCTCATAGGGGCCCCTCCCCATACGCGATTCAAGAAACTACAAATTCTTTCTAATGTCCCCTTTTTCGTCAGGATAGTTCCGAAGAGGTAGTTTTTTTTTGCCGCTATAGGCTGTCTATTACGCCACGTTTTGATGTATTCACCAGAATCTTGCGCACCTTTTTTCCCCAGCGATAGTATTTTTTTTTCCTTCCCAAATTCAATTTGGGCCTAGTTTTCCCCTGGAGAACTGTTCAACATTTTGTGCCTGAAAAAACGCTTTTGGTTTGCGGCCGGGGGATCTACAAGAACCTATTCTGATGGTACATGGGGCCCCCGGGAAAAATTTCACCCCTTGAAATTTCTTTCTTTGGCCTTTACACTTCATGTTGACAAAACTAAGATATGCCCGCGCATAACACCCTTCCTTCCCCACAGAAGGGGTTTTTGCCAGAACCGCTTTAAACTTTCGGGAACTGCATCATGCGTCCTAAAAAATCCCTAAAATCATCAACTGTAAGGTGGCCGGAAATCTCCAACTCGCGTCCCTAAGCAGAGGATGGCCTCCCAAGATATGCGTTTGGGGGTAGGGTCAGAATCGCTTTTGGTAAAATTCCGCGTCAGTAACCCTTTTACAGGACGAGAATCAGACCATGTCATGGGGGAAGAATGACCTATTAACGAAGAATAAAAGGGGTATGTTCGCAAAGTTGGATTGACCGCCCTCCCGTAATCAAATCCCCCAAGTCTGCTGACCAAACCCCATGAAGAGCCCTGGTATTTCCCCCTGTTTGGGGGTTGACCTACAATTCTGGGTTCAAGTAGCAGTTAAAGTCCCCCCAAATAAATTAAAAATGCGTTTTCAAATGACAAAATCCGTAAATGGGAAAGAACTCTCGTCCCCCCCCCACATGGTCAAACATTACACAATGTAAGGGGGGGTTTTTGCAAACTACCCTCAGGTATAAAAAATCTGCCTTCAGGGTCAAAAAACTTTCCCTCTATAACTGTATGGCCCCCTTCCTAAAGTTTATCCCCACCCCCTCTAATTTTGAGGGGTGTTCGCCAAATTTGGCGTGTCTAACCGGGGGGGCCTTTTGGGATGAACTTCCTTTTGCCAATGGTTTCTTGCAAAAAAATACTCTCTTTTGTGCTTTCCCCAATTGTCATTACCTGTCTCCTTCTCCGGGGAATTTATCCACCACATTCCAAGATACAGTTTAGTGGCACTGCCAAAGACTCACCCGCCCTCCACGAGGACTACTCATCCTTTCCCAGTGTAAAATCGCGGGGAGCAGCATATCGCGGGCCAAAAACATGAGAGGCGTCCCACAGCGCCCCCATTTTTCCCTTCCTAAGGGGAGGTGAAGCCACGCACCCCTATCAGCCGCACTTCCAACCCTCCCCCCATTTTCCTGAACTAAAGAGAAAAACACATCAAATTTTAAAAAACAAAAAAAAGGAAAATTTTTGGTTTAACTATTTTAAAAAAAATAAAAAAAAATTTAAACCAACTTTTCAAGAGCTTTAGCCCTCAAATTAGGGTGCTTGCTCCCCCCCCCCCCCTCCCAAAGAACCCCGGGAAAAAGTTCCCAAAAAAAGGGATAGCAAAGAGAGGGGTACGGGAAAGGGGGTGGGATAGAAGGGGAAAAAAGACAAAGGATTGAAACAATGCAATTACTAAACTTTTACAATTCCCCCTTAGCAACTTAAGACCTGTAAAGTCTCAGGGGAATCACCACTGGTTATCGTTTACTCTATCCCCGGCGCTTTTTGGAAAGGGAAGCGTCTAACGTCCTCAGGCCTTTCGTAGGAGAGTTTGTCAATTTTCCCTCCCCTCATTTTGCGGATAAGCACGGAATCGATCCCTTCCGTGTAGGGTTGCAGACGGGTGAAAGGGTTTGGTTTTTGAGACTTGCAAGAGAAGTCCCGGGAAAATTGAATGCGTTTTTCTCTACTCCCACTCTCACATTTTTTCGGTATGCTTTAAAGGAAAAGTTTTTTAATTGTCCATTTTTTGGGAAATTTGCGATCACGGGCAGGGCCCGTTTCGCCTTCTCCGCATTGCCCATGCGATAAACCCCTCCCAGAGGGAAGGATCTCTTGGCGTGTCGAGGCCTACGCGGGGGGCAGGTTTGTGGCAAGCAGTCCCTGGGAGGCTTTTTTTACACCATAAATTGAGGTTATTACGACGCGCGCGTTCTCTAGGTCGTCAATTTTTTCTTTGCAAACTGTCAAAGATTGTTTCACAATGTTGCCCCCCATTACCTGGGGGGATACCATCTTCCACAGGCCCCTGCGGGTTCCAGCTCGACCACTTTTTTTGAGTTGCAGTTATCTGGGGCAATGCCGATTAATTGAAGCTTGCATTAAGTCCATCCTCCCTTCTAAGCAGGGAACTAACTCTAGAAACCTCCTGCACCATCAACAAAATTTGCGAAGTTGGGGTCCAGGCTCAGCGGGCTCGCAGGAAAATGACCCAGGTCGTAACGCTCCAGCCATGAAATGGGCGTTTTTCGCCATAGTAGCAAACTTTTTATTTCGCTTTGTTTGGGTTTATTTTTGTGGAGGTTGTTTTGAGGTTTCAGTGCTGGCCTTTTCTGTGGCCCCTTTTTTTTAGAACGCGTGCGTTTAAGTGTGGCAAGGAATTGAGAAATTTGTCCATAATTTATGCTATTATGTAAGCAAGTTAGCAAAGGGCATAATCCAAAACCAGATCCCCTGAATCGTCCAGAACCAGTTGTCGTATCTGTGAGTAGGGGGATTATTTTAAACGAATCTTGCGTACCAATCATTTGGGGGGTGTCCCGGGGGTCTCAGCTCTCACACATAGGTAGCGGGTTATTCAAAAACAGAAACCGAGAGAGGGGGGTTTTCAATCACATAGCAGCAGAATGGCAGCACCCCCCCCCCATTTACCCCACTTCACTGGGCAACACAATTTTATGCAGCAATTAGTAGCCAAAAACGCCCCTTTTTGGGGCAACGTTCCCCCAAGTCCTGATAAATTTCAATTAAAACCATTAGCCACAAAGGTGGGAGGAAGCAGGTAAAAAATAAGCAAGGAGGGGCCCGCGACCCTTCCCCCCCGGGGTGGATCAATGTGGGTTTTCCCCAAGAAAGAACAGCAGACAGTGTGCAGCTGAGGGCGCTGTCCTAACAAGCACTCCCTTAGGGGGCACTGGTTGAAATTTTGCACTGTCCCCATTTTCGGCGGGGCAGAGGAGGAGAGAAAAAACCCCCGGCTCTCAGCCTTCCTTGTGTCTTGCAGGGGCCACAGACAAAATTATGGCCCCAGAGTCCAGAGTCGGCCACGGGGACTCTCTCCCCCAGCACTGGAAATCACAGGTTCCGCTGTGAAGCGACCCCCGTGCGGGTTTCCCCTGCTTTGAGGTCCCGGATCGCCGTCTACACCCCAGCTCCTCCCCAGCTGATATTCTCCGCGCCGATCCTGCGCCTGCTTCCCGCACTCCACTCCTCGCCGTCTCCGGGCCCGGCGCGCGGCGGCAGTGTCTATTCAGGGGCCTCGCTGAGCCCAGCTACTGTGGAGTCCACCGTCTCCCCCGGCGCCGATCTCCGCGCTCTCAGTCCACACGCCGTTGATGCAGGCAGGGAAGAGGGCGGTGTCTCGGCTTTTGCGGCTCCGGCCAAGATGGGGACTGTTGGCCCGCTCCAGGCCTCTCGCGCGACTCGCCCTAAAAGGCTCCCGGGGCGTCTCCGGGGGCCATATGCACCGGGCCAGGTTCCCCAATTCTCCGTGGATGTCCCCTTGGGGGTTTTTGCGGGGTTTTCAGGACGGATGGCTACACTACACCCGGGTACTGTGGCTCCTTCAGGGCTTGTAAAAAAGCGGCCATGCGGGGGCCCCGCCCCCGGAACGTCACGCAAACTGAATTGATGTGTGGAGTCACTGTGTAATGGCAGCTTGAGATCAGTGGCCCAAAGTCATTTAACCCTTTAAAAACACCACTTATTGAAATCCATAAGAACTGCAGGTCTGCCCATTTTAATGCCCAGAACCACTTTGTGTCCGTCGGGACTAAAGTGAATTTGATATGAGGCATCCTTGTTACTGTCATATCAGTGTGAGACAAGTGGCCGAGAGTCACTTAACCCTCTAAATCTTAGGCTTCTGCTTTGATGCCCATTTTATGCCAGCTGTCAATGTTTTCCAAGCTGCTTTCTCCTTGGTCCACGTTTTCCTATTAATTATCCTTTTAAAACCAAAACATATTTTCCTGTGAATAAGAAACCAACTTCAGCTTTGTGACTAAACCTCCCCTTCTCCTCCGCAGGCATCAGTCAGCACCCGGGGACAGAATGCTCTCCAGCAGACACCGCCCCCACCAGAGGCTGCTCACATGGTGCGACGCACCGAGCCGCTGCCCCAACGGAAAAAGGCCCCAACCCCGTGAGTTCACTGTGTGGAATGGTGTGATTGTTCCCCCACAGATCTCCACTTACAAATCCTCCGTAATGTTCTGTCTGTTCTCACACTGTACATATATACTGCGGGGTTATGTGACGTCGCAGTGTATTATGTGTATACTGCGGGATTATGTGACGTCACAGTGTTTATGTGTATAAATTTTCGGGGGTTATGTGAGTCACGTGTTTTTGTGTATACGGGGTTTTACTGCGGGTTATTGGGGTCACAGTGTATTATGTGTATTCGGTGTATACTGCGGGGTTATGTGACGTCACGTGTATTATTGTATATTTTGGGGTTATTTGACGTCCGTGTATTTATGTGTATAAAACAGGGGGTTATGTGACGTCCACAGTGTATTAGTGTAACTGCGGGTTTGTGATACAGTGATTTGTGTATAGGTGTATATGCGGGGTTATGGACGTCACGTTTTATGTGTATAGGTGTATATGCGGGGTTATGTGACGTCACAGTGTATTATGTGTACTACTGCGGGGGTTTTTTACGTCACATTTATTATGTGTAACGGGGTTACTGCGGGGTTATGTGAAGTCACAGTGTATTTTGTGTAGACTGCGGGTTTTTGTGAAGTC
>JAODAL010026198.1:0-57197 GCA_025379985.1 Phyllomedusa bahiana
CTACACAACCTGCTAAGGAAGAGGCCATGCAAGTGGGACAGAGCCCACCTGACGCCACAAGAACTTACGCGACGACTTGAGGGGAATTGCGGCAGCCCTGAACATCTCCTCAGGGGCTGTCCACTCCGTCCGCAATGTCCGGGAAACGCTCGCATCTAGGCTTCGTGGGAGAGATGTCCCTAGGTGTGAAGAATCCCTCTCCATGGCTCATGCTGCCAGTTCTGGTTACAACGAATGCCAGAATCTCGTTTCAAGCGGCTCCCTTCCTGGATTTTGGATCCGCTGGGAATTTTATGGATGCGACTTTATTGGCCACGTATCGTCTCTCAGTGGTCCGCCTATACCAACCCTTGGCCATCTCGTCCGTGAGTGGTGAACTTTTGAGCGACTCTATCCTCTTTCGGACTGAACCAGTGGTCCTTCAAGTAGGGGCGTTGCACAATGAGAGGATTGCATTCTTCGTGTTACCCCGTTCTTCCTCGACTGTCCTGGGGCTTCCGTGGCTGCAGCGTCACGCTCCTATGCTCGACTGGAAGATGGGCGAAGTTTTGCGTTGGGGGTCAAGACTGCCTAGCTCGCTGTCTATCGGCACCTCGCCCGGTGCACCCCATTCCTCCACACCCTCCTCTCAAGCTTCTTCCGGGCTTGCCGCTACCATACCAAGACTTCCGGGATGTCTTCTCTGAAAAGCAAGCAGAGACTCTTCCACCTCATCGTCCCTACGACTGCCCTATAGACCTGCTACCCGGGACCAGTCCCCCCTCTGGGTAGGGTCTACCCATTCTCCGTACCTGAGACACTGGCTATGTCAGCCTATGTTAAAGAAAACCTACAAAAAGGCTTCATCCGCAAGTCTTCTTCTCCTGCGGGTGCCGGTTTCTTCTTTGTGTAGAAGAAGGATGGATCCCTGCGACGTGCATCGACTACCACGGTCTCAACAAAATCACCATTAAAAACCGGTATCCATTGCCACTGATCACCGAGCTCTTCGACCGTCTCCGGGGAGTAAAAGTCTTTTCCAAGTTAGACTTACGGAGGGCTTATAACCTCATTTGGATCCGCAAAGGTGATGAGTGGAAGACGGCCTTCAATACTCGGGATGGGCACTTCGAGTATTTGGTGATGCCCCTCGGCCTATGTAATGCTCCGGCAATATTTCAGGAGTTTGTCAATGACATTTTCCGGGTCTCCTGTACACCTGTATGGTTGTCTACCTAGATGATATTCTGTTTTTCTCGCCCAATCTGGAGGTCCACCAGTCGGATGTGCGCCAAGTCCTGAAACGCCTGCGTGAGAATCATCTCTATGCCAAGCTGGAGAAATGCCAATTCCATCAAACCAGCCTTCCGTTTCTCGGATACATTATCTCAGACAAGGGTCTGCAAATGGACCCCACAAAATTGTCCGCCGTTCTGCAGTGGCCACGACCTATCAGCCTCCGGGCCATACAACATTTCTTGTGATTTGCCAACTACTACAGGCAATTCATCCCCCATTTTTCAACGTTGGTGGCACCAATTGTGGCTCTCCCCAGGAAGCATGGCAACCCGAAAGAGTGGCCACCAGCTGCTGAAGAAGCTTTCTCCAACTTGAAAGCAGCCTTGGCCTTTGCCCCTGTGTTGTCCCGGCCCGATACCGAGAGTCCCTTCTTTTTAGAAGTCGACGCCTCCTCCGTAAGGGCAGGAGCAGTCCTCACTCAAAAGGGGCCCGCAAGGGCAAGTCCGGAAACTTGCGGGTCTTATCTAGACATTTTCACCACCAAAAGCGAACCTCTTACCATCAGGGATCGTTGAATCTGCTGGATCAGTTTGCCTTGCCTTGAGGAATGGCGCCACCTCTGGTGGGTGCTGGCATATGGTAAATATTTTTTACTGACACCAAAAAACCTTCTTTTACCTTAGATCGCACAACGTCTCAATCACGTCAAGCAGGTGTTCTTTGCTCTTCTCCGCTTCAATTTTGTCATTCAATTCCGACTGGGCTTTTGGGTTAAAACAAAAAAATACTAAGGCGATGCCTTTATGATGTTATCGGTGAAGAGGCCATCCTTGGCTCATTGTACCCCAGTATGTTGATATCTGCACTGCTTCCATATCCCTCCATCGGCTCCTCCAGGCATAGTAGTATGTGCGACCTGCATCCGGCTAAGGATTCTATAAAAAATATGGGGCCTTGCTTAGTATTGCTGGACATCGGGGTGCGGGAGTCATTGTCATTGATCTCTCGATTCTACTGATGCCCGATCTCATCAAGATGTAGGAGGATCCACTTCCAACAGGACAATTCAGGTCGTGCTAGAGCTGGGTGCGGTGAGAGACAGGGCTGCTGTCAGTCATCTATTAACCGTTTCATGGGTGCACACCCTTTACTACTTCCTATTTTTAACATATCACTGTTCCCCTTTTTGGTTAAGGCTCCTGACAGGAATACTGCCCTATTTGCACCCCTGGACCCCCAATCACCATTAGCCTGACCCCATAAAACCAGCAGGAATCAGAAATGCCCTTTGGACACAAGAGTCCGGAGTGAGAGTATACATCTAACAGGAGAATGAGCATTGGATGCAATAGTTATTTTAAAACATAGAACCTTGAAACTAATTGCAGATTTCTTTTCCAGCTGCTTGACCACCAAAAGCAGCTATATATGACCTTTCATCACTCATTACAAAATAGCCAGAAAACAATAATGTTTAAAAAAACTGGAGAATTTGGACATGGGATTATAAGCTGTTTTTTAACAGACCCTGACCCAAAAGCTGGTAAAATGATGACCTTCAGTGAAAATTTGTAAAACATTGTGCAGAAGAACTTGGCTGTTTGAAACCACATTTTTTTTTTACAATTGACTTGGATTATAGCTGTTTGTTACAGCACACAGGACCCAAAAATTTGACAAATGACCACTTCTCGGGACACTTGTAAAAATTTATAAGAAGAAATGGCTGTTAGAAACATAATTTTTTCAATAGGTTTAAGGTTTTTGGCTGTTTGACTTACAGGCATCACGGGACCCCATAAATTAGACAAAATATAGAGCAGCTATTTACACTGTGGTTTGAGAGGAGAAATATGTCTGTGCAGGGTTCTTGCCCACACGAACCAGTCCCCCCCCCCCCCCACCTCCGCCACGCGGCTCATTGCTGTTCAGAGCAATGGAGCAGTTTCAAATCTAAAACTAATACTAAGGAATTCTCTTTATTTTGCTGTATACCCTAAGCTAACTATCTATGAAGACCCTTTTCGTAGTAAAAAACACTGGGGAATAGTCTTAGTTTCTTTGAAAAAAGCTGAGCAAAGTGGACAGCTCTTATCACGCTTCTGTTCACAGTATGTCAGCTAATGGCGCCCGAGAAGGAAGTGACCCAGATGACGCATAGATAAACAAGGGTAATGTGATTGTAGCAGCCAATGAGATAAATACTACACCCCGCTGGTGTGTTCTTCATCGCCCCCTCCTTGTGCTCTGCGTGATTGACTGCGCCCAAAATTACAGGAAGCGCCTAAAATGGCGCGATTGGAATCCACAATGGTGATTTTTGATAAGATTTTAAGGAAAATAAACTCTTCATCGCGGAACTAAGATTTTAGTGAAAATCTGGGAGATTTAAACTTTTTTCGATTCTTTATCGTCACTATACTCAGGTGTATCCTATTCTTCCAATCCAGGAGAAAGAAAAAAAGACATTGAACCTCACATTCTAGTGCACCATCTATTGCTTACTCAGCAAAAATATATTTCCAAACAAATGAACATGAGGTCTCTTTGTTTACTTTTTTTATTCTGCTTCTTAGCAAAAATTTACCAAACATGGAAACATTGAGGTTAACAGTGGCGTTAGGTCTTGGGCAACAGTAGGTGTGTTGGGCACAGGGTTGTGCACTCGTGTAGATGTTTGCTGCATGCTGGCATGGTCACCATTGCAGTGCTTTACTCCCTTAATTAGGGGACTCACTTTAAAAGAGGTCGTCTTCATGATGAGTGGCAGTGGGCATTATAATCTGTTGGATCAAAAAGTATACTAAGAACCTCATGGTCATTTTTGTACATTTTTGTTGAGAAACAGATTAACATATATTGTGAGGATGTGCAGTCCATACCACTTTTTGCCTACTTTTTATATTCCTATTACTTTAGTTTTTAACTACAATACTGTTACTCTACAATTCCTCTATGTTTATCATCCGACCGCGTTTGTATAATTATTGCAACCACAACTCAGTCACACAAATTTAGAGGTGTATATAACCCTTTATTATTAAACAGCAAATTAAAATAAACTTTATCTTCAAAAATAATTTCAAATTGCCAGATTCCATCAGTATATATGATCCCACCTTCAATCGCTGTGTATTATTACCTAAAAAGTAATGAAAAGAGAATCAATAAAAACTGTAATGGTTATCATAATACCCAATACAATACCTATAGACAGAAAATTCTTCATCTACTTGCACCTTCTCCACCAGTCTTCTGTTTAGTTCCTGGCTCTGGCCAAACAAAACAGTATATGCTGCAGCATATGACTGGAAGTGGAGCTTCTAAACTGTGACAATGGCAATGACAACTGCAACAAATCAGTGGCTGCAACAGCAATTTGTTCAGTCAGAGCCAGAAGCTAAACAGAAGACGAGCAATGTGGACGGACAGCAGCAGCATTGGAACACAGGTGAGAGGAGGGGTGAGTATAAGCTTTTTCCTTTTATCAGGCCACCAGTATGCTAAAAAATTCTATTTAAATGAAGCAGACAGCCCTTGAAGGACGCAGTCAGTTTTAGCCTTTAGAACACAGTCCAAATTTTTTACAACTCACCTGTGTTACATTATGGAAGAATAATGTTTAAATGCCTTTACTTATTCAAATGAGTTAGTTTTTCAAACTTATTTTTATTTATATGATAGTGATACATTTTGACTATGAGTAAACTCATATGTGTTCATGTGTGTAAAAAACAAAATTTTTGAAGGTCTTCACCAATTTTTCATTGTTGTTCTGCTTCCATGGAACATTATTATTATTATTATTATTCTTATTTATTTAAGCGCACATTGATTCCAGGGCGCTGTACATTCGAGTGGGTTCCATACACGAAACATAAGTTCAAACGAGTACCGTGATAATTAATAAATGGACAATGGCAACGACAGTGGGAGATGAAGGACCCCTACTCCGAGAGGGACTTACAATCTACAAGGAGGGGGGAAGGACAGGACGTGAGGCGGAGACATGTATGGCGGACGTGTAGTGACTGCAGGGTTATTGATAGGTTATAGGGCAAGCTGATGAATGGGTTTTCAGGTTGCTTTTGAAGTGGTGGAAAGTGGAGGAGAGTATGATTGTGTGGGGCAGTGAGTTCCAGAGTGGTGGGTGATGCAAGGGAGACAGTCATGGTGATCGGTTGTCGTGAGAGTGATAAGGGGAGAGAGAGTGAGAAGGTTCTGTGAGGAGCGGGAGAGTGCGTGGGGGGAGATTTTGGAAATTGGGCAGGAGATGTATGGCGGGCGAGAGGTAATGAGAGCATGTAGGTCATGGTTAGTAGCTTGAATTAATTCGGCTGGGCAGGGAAGCCAGTGACAGGGATTGGCAGAGGGGGAGGCAGAGAGGTAGCGAGGAGGGGGGGAAAGGTGGAGAAGACGGCGCGCTGAGTTAGATATTGTTTGAAGGGGGCAAGCAGTTCTAGATGGGAGGCCACAGTGAAGGATGTTGCTAGTAGTTACGGCGGGAGATGAATAGGGCATGGACAGCATTTTTGTAGTGTCATAGATTGAGGTATTGAGGCTGGTGCGAGAGAGTTTTTCAGGTGGAGGCAGCAGGCGGAGGTTGACGGGTTTGGATGTTGTGGTTTTGAAAGATAGAGTGGATAGTCGAGGTTAACCCAAGGTCAAGCGAGACTTGCGGAACAGGATGGAGAGTGTACAGCGTTGACTGAGATGAGAGTCAGGGCAGGGGTAGAGTTGGATGGTGGAAAGATGTTTAGTTCTGGTTTCTCCCACATTTAGTTTTAGGGAGACCGTGAGGAGAACGAATGGAGGAAATGGAAGACAGAAAGTTCAGGGATTGGTGAGAGCTAGCGAGGTTATCATCTGGGCATGAGATGTAGAGTTGGTATCGTCAAGCATACAGGGTGATAACTGAAAAGCTGTGTGACGCTATGAGATGACCCCAGGCATGAGTGTAAAGTGTAGAGTACGAAGGGACCTAGACAGAACCCCTGAGGACACCGACAGAGAGAGGCCGGGGGAAGGTAGGTGGGTGCGAGAATGAGAGACGCTGAAAGTCCCGATCGTGCGGTGACCGAGGAGATCACAGGAAAGGGCACAAAGTCAGTTGATGCGAGGGGAGGAGAGGATTTGTAGCAGGACAGGGACATGGTCGACAGTGTCACAAGGGCTGAGGGACAGGTCTCAAGAGTGAGGAGTACCGAGTCAGTGGCGTGAGGCTTTGGCAGTTGCTAGGTCATTGGTGACCTGGTTTAGTGCGGTTTCGGTGAGAAGTGGTGGGGCGTCCGGAAACCAGATTGTAAGTGGGTCATGGAGAGAGTCTGGAGGATGAGGTGGAGGGACGTGTGAAGATAGACGTGCTGCCTCGAGGTGTTTGGAAGCAAAAGGGAGTAGTGAGATGGGGCGATAGTTGGACAGGAGGAAGGGGTTCAGGGTTGTTTTTTTAAGGATTGGCGTGATAGTAGCTTGTTTAAAGGCGCGAAAGGGAGATGCAGAGGTTAGCGATAAGCAGGTTGAAAGAGAAGGAGTGAGAGCTGATGATAGAAGCACTGAGGTTGGGTGAGGTGGGATGGCTGTGTGGTCCAGAATACAGGTAGTGAGGTTGATTTGATCAGTAGAGAGGAGAGGTTGTCATGGAGTGACAGTGGGGGGATAGCAGGTTAAGGGGGGAGGTGCAGTTTGCAAGAGTATAGAGGAGTGGGGTGGTGGGGACTGAGGGACTGAAGCTTTCTCTGATGTGGTTGATCTTCTGGAGGAGGAATGGCAAAACGTCTGTCTGCCTGAAAGGAGGATGGGGGAGGAGGGTGCTGGTGGGCGGGGAGAGAGCTGAAGGTTTTGAATAATTGTCTGGGGGTTTGTGGGCCAGGGGGATATGAGGTGGTGAAATAGTCTGTTTGGATGGAGAGGTGAGTGCAGATTTATTATGTATGTAGTTTGATTGTATTGTATCGAGGCCAAAGTCATCGGTGAGAGTGACGTTTTTTATCCAGCGGACGTTCTGCAATTCTGGAAGCACGCCTCAGTTGTATTAGAGGTAGGTCTGTGTGCCAGGGTTGTCTGTTGAACTTTTGCGGGTTTGTTGTGTGTGAGAGGAAGCGCACTGAGTCAAGGGTGGTAGTGATTGTGTGGTTGTAGAATGTGGTGGCTGAGTTCTTGGATATGCGTCATTAAAATGAGGAGATGGTTGAAAGTGGTGCAAAGAGAGTCAGAATTGAGAGTGTGACAGGTTTGAGGCTTTGGTAGGTTCCTCGGGTCGCATGGATATGAGGCAGGAGAGCGGGTGGGGTGGAGATGGTGGAGAAGGTAAGCAGGTTGTGGTCAGTATGGGGTGGGGGGGAGTTTGATGAGGTCAGATAGGGGGCAGAGGAGGGTTGAAAGTTGAGGTCCAGTGTGTGTCCATCTTTATGAGTGGCTCTGAGGATCATGGAGAGGTCAAAGGGAGGAGCAGAGTGAAAAGGAGTTTACGTTTTCGTTGGAAGAACGAGTGGGCGTGTTGCTCGATTGGTTATTGAAACTTCCCGATGATGATAGTGGGGATGTCGGTGGAAAGAAAAGTGGAGAAGGCCAAGGAAGGGGGAAAATCGGTCGAGAAAGGTGCTGACAAGGGCCTGGGGGTCGGTAGAACACACAGCAACTTGCGAGGTTGGAGGGGTTGATAGCTTGCGGGACTAGAGTGCACTCAAAGGAGAAGAGTGTCTGAGGGAAGCAGAGGCTGGAGCCCGGGACAAAGGAACAGGTGTCAAGACTATGTGGAGGGCCCGACGCTCGCCCATGCTTGTTTACCTGTGCGAGGAGTGTGGGTATGTTGGAGGCCGCTAAAAGAGAGTGCCGGCCATGTGGGAGGGGACCTGTGTCGATGGGGTCAGCCAGAGGTTTCAGTAAGGACCATGGGAAGAGTAGGGTTCGCGTGAGATGAAACAAGTCTTGTTTGTAGGAATGATTATTACATAAATGAATCGCGCATTCAGGGAGCTCCAAGGAGAGGGGTGGGGGGAGCTGGGGTCAGAGGGATGTGCTTTAGGTTGAAGGATTAGCCGGAATTAGTAGTTGGTGAATATGTTCAAAGCGGGAGAGACGATCGGTGGGAATGGCTGTGGTGGATCTGGGGTGGGGGATATGTCCCTCGGAAGCCAGAAGGATGCAGTGAAGGGCGTGCAAGAGGTGGGAAGTAGGAAAGACTGTAGTTTGCAGGGTTTGTTTGGTACGGAGAGGCCAATACAGTGGGGAAGAGGTTGTTGCAGCAGACAAGGTGTGAGGGTAGGATGGAAGGGGAGATGTAGAGCCCATTACCAGAGAGGGAGTATAGGGGATAAGCAGGTGAAGCGTAGAGGAGAGTAGAGATTACGGATAATGGGGATAAGAAAAGATAGTATTAGGAAGGTTAGAGGGCTATTAGTGGGAGAGAAATTGTAGATGTTACCTTGCAAGATCCATTGTTCAATCCTGGTTTAATTTATGGTAATTATATTCACACTTTAGCTGGCGGCACACTTGAGCAGGGCCACAAGTGTCAATGGCCACCTGAGTGCGTGACTATATACTTAGCTTGATCCCAAACACGAACAATCTAGAGGTGAACAAGAAGTGGGAGGGGTCGTGTTCGCCTAATTAGCTGTGTGGGGGTGGAGGGGGGGAATAGGAAACGAGATTCAGGGGAATTACCAAAGTGCTCATGGCACAGCATGCATGGGTATAGGATGTTGATGGCGCTATGGAGTAACGATATGGCTAACTGGATGATACACATCAAGAGACATTCAGCAATGCACAGCAGGAAATGTTTACTACACTATGAAAACACATACAGCAATGGGACGATGGGAGTCTAGAATTTTGATAGTATAGACCATTACTGAATGGACGATGGGAGTTGACTTTTGTTAGTAGAGACATACAGCCAATGGACGATGGAGTTCGGGGACTTTTTGATAGTAGAGACATCAGCAATGGACGGATGGGAGTTAGATCTTTTGATAAGTAGAGACCATACAGCAACTGGACTGAGGGAGTTGGACTTTTTGATAGTAGAGACATACAGCAATGGACGATGGGATGTTAGATTTTGATAGTAGAGACATACAGCAAATGGACGATGGAGAGTTAGACTTTTGACTAGTAGCAGACATACAAGCATATGGCCGATGGAGATAGACTTTTGATAGTAGAGACATTCTACTAGCAATGGACGATGGGAGTTAGACTTATGATAGTAGAGACATAAAAGATAGGACGATGGGAGTTAGACTTTTGATAGTGAGGACATAAAGCAATGACGTTGGGAGTAGACTTTTGATTAGTAGAGACAATTACAGCCAATGGACGATGGGTGTTTGATTTTGATAGTTGAGGACATTCAGCAATTGACGATGGGAGTTGACTTTTGATAGTAGAAGAATTACAGCAGATGGTGATGGGAGTTAGACTTTTGATAGTAGAGACATACTGGCACATGGACGATGGGAGTTAGACTTTTGATAGTAGAGACATACAAGCAATGGACGTATGGGAGTTAGACCTTTTTGATAGTTGAGAACATACCAGCAATGGAGATGGAGTTAGACTTTTGATAGTAGAGTCATACAGCAATGGAACGATCCGGGAGTTTGACTTTTGCATAGTAGAGACATACAGCAGATGGATCGATGGGGAGTTAGACTTGTGATAGTAGAGTCATACGCAATGGACGTTGGGAGTTTAGATTTTTGATAGTTGAGAATTCTGCACCATGGACGTGGGAGTTAGACTTTTGATGTAGAGACATACAGCATATGGAGATTGGAGGTGTAGACTTTTGTTAGTAGAGACATTCAGCATGGACGATGGGACGTTAGACTTTTGTAGTAGAGACATACAGCAATGGACAGATGGGAGTTAGTACTTTTGATAGTAGAGACATCACAGCAATGGCCGATGGGAGTTGACTTTTGAATAGTAGAGACCATACAGGATGGCGATGGGAGTTAGACTTTTGATAGTAGAGATCACATACAGCAATGGATCGATGGAGAGTCTAGTCTTTTGATACGTTTGGACATACAGCAATGGACGTTGGGATGTTAAGACTCTTGTGTAGTAGAGACTACACGCAATGGACGATAGGGAGTTAGACTTTTTGATAGTTGAGCCATACAGCAGATGACGATGGGAGTTAGACTTTGATAGTAGAGACTACAGCAATGGACGTGGGAGATAGACTTTTGATAGTAGAGACATTAAGAATGGACGTTGGGATGTTTTGACATTTTGATGTAAGATGACCATACAGCAATGCCGATAGGGATTTTGACTTTTGATAGATAGTGGAAATACAGCAAAAGGAACCGATGGGAGTTTGACTTTTGATAGTAGAGACATACAGCAAAGTACGATGGGAGTTAGACTTTTGATAGTAGTGCATTACAGAATGGACGAGGGGGAGTTAGATTTTGATAGTAGAGACATACCTCGTTGAATGAGAAATAGCGTGGTCAGTCAGAGTGTAGGAGTTCTTGGGCACACATAGTCTGGTATTAAATTTCCAAAATATAGCGGGGCACACCACTTGGAGCAGGGCCACATGTGTCCCAATGGCCAACAGAGTGAGTGACTATATACTAAACCATATAACCATACTACAGAAAAAATAGTAATTAACACTTTACCTTTGGGTTATTTTATGTCATATCATTGGTAAACGTGTTATGTTTTATTTTTTAAAATGTTATAAGGCTTTTAAACTTCACGACACTTTTTACATTTTGAAGGATCTGTTTTTAAGGGGCTGTAACCTAAAGGGTCACTCAATATTGAAAAGCACATTTTCTTATAATCATCATGATTTTGAATCACAATATTCCCGCCTTTGTCAGATGGTTTAATAACGACTGATCCTTCTCTAAGTTTTTTAAGGCTACATATTCATCCTTAGAAAGATTGAAATGACGAGGTCTAATATGTGAATCCCCCTGTAATTTCTCTATAGTGTCACACACCACCTTTACAAATGTGTCAGTATTGTAATCAACTAATGGAGGCATTTTAGTACTTTTAGGACGGAAATTTGTAAAGGGGCCCTTAGAACGATCTCTCTCTCCTTCTTGCAGTAGGTCTGTGAGTGTACATAGATCTTGAAAATCTGCAGGATCGATACCTAATTCCAGACATTGTCTTTTTTCGTTTAGCTTGAAAAATGTTTTCCATTTAAGATTTTTTGCAAAAAGATGAATATCTTTCACCCAATTGAAAGCACTAAATGGTGTGTTAGGTACAAACGATAAGCCCTGAATCTCGGATTAGTACGCGATATGAATCAGAGAGTTTGAGTTTTGTGTCGGCGCTGGGCAAGAAGAAGAGAGACCGGGTAGCAGATAAAGAGGGGCCAACAGATTGTCCCCCCTGTTTTTTGTTGTTGGACTTCTAGGACATGACTGGTGGGGGAAATGCGTTGGAAGTGTGCGCTACCTTTGTGGATAGCGTAAGTGTGCGCCATTTTTGTGGACAACAGTGTTTGCCTTAGAAGTGTGTTTGGAAGTGTGCGCTACCTTAGTGTATAATGTAAGTGAGCGCCATTTTTGTGGACGACAGTGTCTGCTTTAGAAGTGTTTTTATTTTGTCTTGTGGTAGTGTATATATTTTAAATATTATTAATATACACACAAACACTCTGATTGTACAAAAATTGTATGTTTTTTTTTTGGGGTAGGGTGTTCTCGCGAGGGGCCCCCCCTTTGGGGGCGGGTGCTCCGCTTATTGTCAAAAATTGTAAAATTTTTATATACGGGGGTTTGGTGGGTTCTTTAGGGGACCTTATTAGGTTCCCTTTTTTAACTGTATTAAAAAAAAGTAAAATTTTTATTATTATTGCCTGCCCCCAAATAGGCATCTATAAGTCTTCAGTTGTTCTTTTGTGGCACCCCAGTATTCGCAACAATAAGTCAATAGGAGTGCAGCATCTTCCTTGCCCAAATCAGATTTTAAGTGACATTTAGAGGCCTGTATATTAGAACCTCCCATAGGTTACCCTATTTTACAAACTGAAATTTAAAATTTAATTTTTCAAATTTTAATCACTTTTTTTCTGTAATTTATCAGGTGTTAACAGGGAAACAAAACTCAATATTTATTACCTTGTTTCTATATTTTTAAAAATGTCCCCAATGTGCTGCTTGACTTAAACACCGACCTCAGAAGTAAAGGAGCAACTTTAGGAGTTTGGGGCCTCTTTTTTATTAGGATGTTTTTTCAGGCACTATTTCAGGTTTACAACATTTTTAAGATACCAAACAATAAGAACCACCCAAAGACTGCATTTTGGAAAATACACTCTTCAAGGAGTTTATTTGGGTTTGGTGTGACTATTTTAACCCCACAAGTGTTTCATGGAATTTATAACAATTGAAAATGAAAAATTAAATTTTTTCCAATAATATGTAGTTTAGTCTCAAAATTTTTCAGTACATAAGGAATGCTGGAAAAAAGGCAACCTGAAATTTGTTACACAATTTCTCCTGAATATGCCGATACCCCATATGTGGGCAGAAATTCCTGTTTGTAAACATAAGAAGGCTCTGAAGAGATATACGGATTTTCTAGATTAGTTTTAGGATACAATTTCGTATTTGGGTAGCATCTGCGGTACCAGTATAGTGGAAACAGGTGACTTCATTTTGGAAATTTCACCCCTCAAGAAATTTATCTCGTGCTCTATGGAGCATTTTGAATCCAAAGGTGTTTAACAGATACATTGGGACATCAAAAATCAAATTTTTCCATCAATATCTAGTTTTTGCTCCATTTCTGTAAATTCGCAAGAAACACCAGAGAAAAAGCACCCCACAATTTGTTATGCAATTTGTCCTGAATACAGCAGTACCCCATTTGTAGTTGTAAACTGTTGTCTGGGCACAGGACAAGGCTTAGAAAGGAAGGAGCACCATTTGGTTATGGGAGCACAGATTCTATTATTTTGGGCACCATGACGCCTCAGTACAGTGGAAAACCTCCAAAAGGGACCCCATTTTGAAAACAACACTGTTCAAAGAAACTAATCTAGGGGTGTAGTAAGCATCCTGAATCCACAATTTTGTTCCTGAAATTCGGGCACTGTGGAAGATGCAGAGTGAAAATTGCTTCCTTTTGGTTTCCTTTCACGGTGGTCAGCTTTTGATTTAAATGACAAAAACAATATTACAGTGATACCAAATTTATACAGCTTTTACATTTTACAAATTTTAATACACATAACAATATCAGGAGCACACAAAATTAGAATACGTTGAAAAAAAAAAACATTCCTGCTTTAAAAAAACACGAAATTTTTTTGAGGTTCTTCGTTCACAATTTTGTGCAAAATTGCTTAAGACCACCTTCGACTTCAACGAGACCACAAATGCAGGTGGGTCCTACACTACGTTGCACTAACGCTATATTTCTCTGTGGCTATCCAGACCTACCTTTCAGAATGTGAAGGCACAATACTAAATTTCACTGCACTGATTAAAAAGCCTGTGAAGATGGGGGGAGTGCTAAAAACCAAGATGGAGGCAGCCAGTCCCCCCTATATACAATTCAAAAACAATATTTGGTTCAGCACCTCCAAAAAACTTTTAAAACAGGGGGGGGGGGGTGCACGCTTTTGGCTGAAATCTAAATACCAAACAATATAGCACCCACAAATTAGAAAATTTTTGGGAAAAAAAAAAAAAACACGAACGTTTTTTGAGGTTTTTTATTCAAACTTTTGCTAAAAAATTGTTTAAGCCCACCTTAGACTTCAACGGGTTAAAGCGGGAATGTTTTTTTGTTTTTTTTTCAACTATTCAATTTTGGGGCGCTGATATTTTTATTGTATTTGATCACAGCCACAACACTGCCCCCCATGTTTAAAGGGTTTTTTTGGGGGTGCAAAACCAAATATTTTTTTAATTTTACTAATTTTGCATACAAAAAATAATTTAAAAAAAAGGATATTTTTTTTAAATTTTTTTTAGAAATGGACTTGGGGGTTTGTTTTTTCGTTCAGGGGAAAGCTTTTTTTAATTCCCTAAAATTGGGGGGAAAAAGATAAAAGATTTTAACCACTTTTATTACATGTTTTTGGAGGGCAACAATTCAGCATTACCTTTCAGTAAAAAGACAGTTAACTTTTTCCTGCAGGTCTATATGGTTAAATTTACATTTTTTTTTTGTTTTACTACATTTACACAAAAAATACTTTTTAAATAAAGTTTTGGGCACATGCCCCAAAACGAATGCACCAAGTTTTGGTTTTATTTTTTCGGGAAAAAAACTTTTGACCCAAATTCCCGAAAAAAATAACTGAATAACCAAAACAGGCCCTTAGACCCGGGCATGACACATTTTTAATGCGGGTTAAAAGGCACATTTAAAAAGTAGCAATGAACCTGTGCACCTCCATAAAGCAATGCACCTATCGAGGCAAATTTTAACACTAGTAATGAACACAGCACCTCGATGGCAATGCGCCTTTTTAGGCCACTAATTTACTTGCAAGGTATACCGAAAACAATTTTTTAGGATCTACTTTTTAGCGCACTTTTTCACCTTATGTTTTTTAGTTAATTTTGGTAACGTATTCTCATTGAACCTTTTTGTTTATTTGGGTTTTTGACTCCTTTACCGGTTTTTTGGGAAAGGGAGGGTGACCAAAATACAGCAATTCTGGTCTTGCAGTTTCTTTTTATGGTATTTATAGTGCAGTATAAATGACATCTTAATTTTATTTTGTTTGTTGGCATGGATATAGTGATAAATATATAGATTTTTATGTTTACTATTTAAAAAAAATAAAACCCATTTTTATGGCACAAAATTCTACGAGCCATCATTTTTTTTTATTTTTCAGTTAATGTAGTTGTGTGAGGGATTTTCTTTTTGCAGGATAAGTTGATGTTTCAGTTGATAATCAGTACCAAATTTTTAATCACTTTTCAGTAGTTTTTGGTGATGCAGAACAAAAAATGCAATTCTGGTATGGTATATTACTTATTTCATGGCATTCACTCTATGGATTAAATAACATGAACATTTATAGATTAGATCCTTAGACTATGTCTACACAGCACAGGAATACCGTCGGATTTTCGGTAGTTTCATTATTTTCAAATCGCAGAGAATCTGACGGTACATTGTGCTGCATACACTGCAATGAAAAACCTGTGCTGTAGTCTACACAGCACAGGTTTTTAACCTCAGCAATATGCAACATGTTGCATATTTTCGCCGGAGTCCAGTGGTTTGCCATCGGATTCCCGTATATATTTATTTGTAGGGGCCAATGGCAAAAACTAAAACCGACCTCGGTTTTTGGACAAATCAGTGCCAAAAACCATGGTTCGCCACTTTTTTTGTGCAAAAATGTAGTGTATAATGCGCCTGATTTATGAACCCGGCGCATTATACACTAAATGACAAAATGACAATTCAGGCTCAGGTAAACCACTTTGAAAGTGGTTTACCTGTTCCAGCAGTAATGTGACTGGATTTGCGATACTGAAGCTATACATGTGTAGCTTCGTAAGGTTGTAGTGCGACACGCCTAAAGCTCCCCCCCCCCACTCCCTCCAATCTCAGGCGCATTACCAAGTGCCGCGGGTGCTCTGTAATGCACCTGATACTGGAGTGCAGCTCTTTAAAAATATTCATACATGTATTGTAGAATGCGCCAGAATAAACTACGTCCCTAACAACCCCCAATGGGCCATATTTGGACATGTGGACACCCAAAGAACGCCCTGTGTACCGGGGAGTAGGAAGCTTCTATACATGATCTCAGCAGCAGGGATTAAAACAATCCTAAACACCTGGATACACGACACTCCCACTCGCCCTTCAAAAATGTTCCTGGAAAAGCTGTCCTACATCATGAAGATGGACTGGGTAGAGGCCTCACAAAAAAAGGAATCGCATACCAAAAATTTTTTTGAAACATGGAGTAGTTTTATCCCTTTATTACCGGATAGGATACAACAGGCCATAAAAGACTGTTTCAGTCTTACAACATGGTATCAACAACAACTCTTACTGGGAGACCCGCCTATATAGCTATATGCAGCATAATAGCAGAGGAGACCTGGGGGTCGTGCGTCGCTCATACCCGCTTGCTTCTGCAAATTGAGATGGTAAAAGGCGTCATTGTTTGACAAGTTGACTGATCTTTTGCAAGTTAAGGGTTTCCTGCACATGAAACTGTTTGTATGAAGGAAAACTAGAGTGTTTTAAGATGTCTATTTCTTACTCAAAAATCTTGAATACTAATGGCTATCTGTTTGAGCTTAGACACCTATGTGCCTATAGATAATCTCATGCGGACACCTTAGCTAAAAAGCATGGAGTTCAGCTACATTGGTCAACAGCGAAACAAGCTGGAAAAAGAAGACGCCTGCATCAACGAGATGGACTCATAAGCTCTATCGTTATTTAGTTTAATATTTTTGTTTGTTTAACAGAAAATAAGGAAAAGAAGGCACTTCACTCGGTAAACGTTTGTACCCATAAATGCATGTCTAGTGATAATCAACTATTCAACGTTGCTGTATTGGAGTGTTAATAAACACATTTAAAAAGAATGCGCCAGAATGCATGAACCTGTTCTTCTGCAGTTCATACATACAGGCGCATTGCAGTGCCAATTCAACAAGTCTGGCTCAGGCACCACCTTTAACCTGGTCTGGCTGTTCTAACAGTTATGTGCCAAAGTTTGGCATCAAAGAATCATACATGTGTCTAATACTATGAATGTGGTGCGACGCCCCAAATCTTTGATGTATTAAAAAGTGTTGCTCCTGCGCTTATCGAGCCAAAGTTTGGAATGCGACTATTCATACATCTATAGAACAGGGCTACTAAAACTTTTTAACACCACATAACTGGCACAGCCTCGTTTTTACATGTCGCCCTTTGTGTTTTTATTTTATTTTTTATGTTTTAACATTCTTACTAACCGCTTTTCAGTTATTTCTTCTTTTTAGTTCCACTTTGGCACTAGACTATGTGTTTGCTTTTATAAAATATTGCAATATACTACTGCATTGCTTTGTATTATGTCTGTGACAGGCAATCTATTAGACCTTGTCTACAGTAGGGCCTAATAGGTTTCCATACGCGACAATTGGCACCCCATGGTCACATGATTGACTGAGGGAGCCACCTCCCTCTGTCAATCTACTAGATGCCTTGGCCGCTATTGACCGCAGCATCTAGGGTGGTAAATAGCCAAGATCGCAGCTGTTACACCTGGAGCCATGCTGTACATTACAGTCGGCTACTGCTGATATATTACGGCAATTATCGGCAACACGTTTGTTCCCATGATGTAGATAATGGGGTGGAAAGAATTGTGGGATGAAATTATGTAGTAAAATATGACGTTCAATGGTGGACACGTTAAACTATTAGATATCTGCTATACATGTTAATATGTAATGGAAGAGTGAAATGAAGAATACACTGAACACATTTAAACCTAGTTGTTTCTGTATATTATCCAGCTAAGCACTGCAGTAATTTTGCTTGCTCTTTAAAGACTTTCAGAGCAAGACATCTTCTATTAATAGAAATTCAAGCTTCTCATGTTAAGTTGAATTCTCTTAACCATAGTAACAGTGTAAATACCCACTGAGAAGCCTGTAGTGATAAGAAAGTATATTAAGGCCTTGTCTAGTGTATAATGATCTAGTAAATTACAGATATCATAAGGGGGTCCAAATGCCTGCAGATGAGCATTGTAGGGAGGGGGCAATGACTATGTATATGAGATGATATGAATAGGAAAATAACAGCAAAATTTTTTATTAGTACATTAAAAAGCATAGTGGAGATATCTGTCGTCCCGGAATGTACACTTCAGGCAATGATTGTAGGTATCAGCCAAATCTAGATCTACAATTAAATAATCAAAAGAACAAGATTTCAATCTGATCTGATTTTATTGTATTGAAAAATGTTACACTAGATATGCAGGAAGTTTACTTATGTAGTGTAGAAGAAGGGTAAATGTGGTATATCTCCATTTTACATTTTGTACATAAGAGTACCCTTAGGGGCCGTTCACACGGCACAGGACAAATACCGGCCGGTTTGCCGGCCGGTATTTGTCCTGTTTTGCGGCCGTCCTTACGGCCGTGGGGGGGACGGCTTTTCTCCGCGATGAGCGGAGAACAGCCCTCCCCCCTCTCATTGACATGCACATGTTCCGTCCGGAAACCGGACGGAAGATTGTGCATGTACAATGTTTTGCCGCCAGTCCGCCGGCGACAAAACAGTCGGGCGGAAAACCCATGCAGTGGGGACTGCTGCACGGGTTTTCCATAGAGCACAATTGTGCTAATTTTCAGCCGGTTTTTCAGGCGGTCTGAAAAACTGCACACCGCCTGAAAAACCGGCCGAAAACCCGTGCCGTGGGGATATGCCCTTAGTCTATTTTTTCAGAGGAAAAAAGCACCGGACTCCCTCAGGTGAGTGGTTTTTTTTACTATATATACCCTCAGCCAACACTCATGTCATTTAACACCATAACGGGTGGAGATATAGAAGTCTCACAGACCTTAAGCAAACTAGAAAAATCCTGCAAAATGTCCTTTGTCTGATTTCATCTTCTACATTGATGAACACAAAATTAGATTGCACTGCAATACGCCCTGAAGTATGGACTGTAACTACAGTAGTCACAACTCTCAGAGAGCTATGATTACCCTCCGTGAAAGTGAATGGGATAACCCCACATTTCCACTCCTCCTCTGCAGCCTTACCTCTGTCTACATGCAGCTCTGCTCCGGGGTCCAGTCACAAGATGTCTGCCTGGCACCTGCACTGCACCACTGACCCACCTGGCAGCAAAGGTGTGATGGGTGTGTCTGCAGGTGGTCAGTCGGCCAGTCAGTCACTGACTGACTGTCTCTGACTAGTCCGACTCTACCTGCGTGTCCGCCGCTGCCACACAGGAGAAATGTGCGGTCGCTCGGCATGCAGGACTCAGAGTCCAGACTGAGGCATGTAGTTGTGCGGTGCCTGTGGTTATGTGCTCCGCAGAAGACGGCGCCGCGCAGTGGAGGATGGGGTGGGTCGAGCAGCAGCAGCCACCGATAAGAGTGCTGCGCTGCAGCCAGGCAGCCGCAGTGTTATAGATCGATAAAGGACTATTAGAGTGAGTGTTGGTGTGCCCCCACGTGACAGGCAGAGGTGGCGCCCTAGACAATCGCCCACCTTTGCCTACCCATCGTCCCGGCCCTGAAGCATAGTGATGCAAAGTGGTAAGTGCAAAAGTGACAAAGTGCTGTGAGAACATGCTGAAGTGAACAAAACCAAACATGCAAATTGATATACAAATCCAAAGAATCATACAATTTAATATATCATGCAACAGACTCCTGAGAAAGCATAACATACATTTTCAAACCAAGAAATGCGGTGCATATAATATATACATATGTGCGCAATATTACATGATTACAAAGAATTTTATAAAACAACACATGCGATATATAAAGAGTTGATATGTTAGTAAAATAGTAAATTTAATTACAAAGTTGAAAATACCTAGTGATCACAATATAGTAAAATAATGAAGAGGGGAAAAAAACATGCGCAAGATGCAAATGTGTAAACAAATTAGTAAAGAGGTAAATATAATTCTTAAGTCTATAGTTGCCTAGTTATACAGTGTTAATACTATAGTGACATAATAAAAAAGAGGTGAATGGAATGTTGAGCAGAAAAAAAAACGTGCAAGATGCAACTGTGTAAATGTATTGTAAAGAAATAAATATAATTCTAAAGTTGCGTAGCCACTATAGTGTGATCACTGTGTCACTAAGCAACTCTAGAATTATATTTACCTCTTTGCTAATACATTTACATATTTGCATCTTGCACGTTTTGTCCTGCTCAACATACCATATATTTACTATGGCTTTAGTAGTAGTAGTAATCTTGCATGTTGGTATACAAGGAATATTAGTTGCTGCAGATAAGCTGCAAATTTTTTGCACTGACATCAATGGAGAAGTCACAATCCCCAATAAATCTACAATAAGAATTTATTGTTGCAGTTTTGGTGCAGAAACATTGCAGACTTTGAATTCATAAAAATTTCCACACACTTTGTTGTGGATTCGGCACTATGGACATACTTACAGAAATGTTGTGGATTTTCCACTGCAGAAAACTCACAGCATTTCTGACTATGTAAACATACCGTAACCCTATCACATCTATACGGCAGGCATGTAGGGGATTATTAGGGTATGTTCACACGGTGTACTATCTACGCCGCAATATGCTGGGTGTTTTGGGGCGCGTCGTTCCAAAGCCGGGGGGTGGCCGGGCCCCGGCCCCATAGACATTCATTATTAGCAGCGCATATTCACCGCTAACAATTGACATGTCACTTTTCTCCCCGGCTTACAATATGATCGTATTATACACACGGGGGTATGACGCATAACCCATAGCTCTCTATGAGAGCTATGGATCACCGTAATTGCGCCACGCATTTCGCCACGTATAACGAGCAATACGCGGCGAAATACGTGGCGAAATGTGTGCCAATATAAGCCGTGTGGACATACCCTTAGCTAAAAAAGTAGAAATCAGTATGCTTAGTATCAGATAAAAATGGAACTTCTGCAACAAATCTGCCATATGTAAACTCACCCTACACCAACTGCAAGGCAGATGTCTGGATTTTTGTGACAAAAAAAACACTGTCACATATAAGCAGAAAAAAGGCTTTCAAAATCTATTCCAGATTACAAATTGTGTCAAAAGCTATGGGGCATTATCAAACAAGATAAACAGTTCAGACATGAACAGGAGACATGTATGATAAGGCTAGACACAGCATAAAGATGTGTGAAAGGGAAAGCGGCTGAAGCAAAAATGATCATAAAAATAATTAAATCAACAAAAATAAAATATCTTCAAGATGTTGGCCAGAAAAAAAGCGTGCGCTGGGTTAATTTATACCTAAATTTAAATGTGCCAGTATCTTGCTTAATATTGCTCTGTGCTTTTTTTTTTATCCTGAGGGTTTACAAGCTTGTTAATGCATGTAAAAGAGGCAAGCAGAATAAAAAAAAAAATCCAGTCTGTGCAAACATCAGAATCTGGGGCCCCTGCGGTGACATCAGTTGTACAGCAGGAGGACAGCAATTGGATTGAGGGACATACTTGTCCAAAATGCACCATATTTTAATTAAGACGATTACTGTGAGAAGTAATCGCCTTAGATTAAATATTGCCTTTGTACAGTTTAAGGGTACGATTAACAGATGGCTTCTGATCATTAAGGACAGCAGCGCTACAGCACAGTGTTTCAAACACATCACATTTGGAGGCTGGTAATTACGTTTGATTAAGAAGAAAAAAATATAAGACCTTGAAATCCTATAATTCAGAGTAATATTACTTTGAACAGAGGCTTCAGCAGATTAGATATATCACAAATTCAATAAAAAGGCATCTAAGGTGTTAATCTTTGTAAGTCATTCTACACCCAAGACACAAACAGAGCTGGCAAATTATTACAATTAAGGATCTTACAACCACCTCTTAAGTGTATAGTAAGATCACCCCCCACCCACCACCACCACCCTTCTATTATGTCTAGTCTATGACGTTTAGTCTGGTTGAATCCGTGCCACACATAGTTATGCCAAGGACAGATTAGACCACAGACCATGAACTCTATGCATCACAGCCCAGAAATGGCCATTCCATTGTTACATTAGTCAGTTGCAGTATAATATACCTCTTAGCTATTCTTATCTTGCTGCATCAGAGAAGAGGATAATTGCTATATTGAGCGATATCCTTTTTGTTTTCCACTGAGTGTCAGTTTAGGAACCAGACTGAGGACAGATGGGGGTCTCATCTTTCTCAAGCTGTAGATTATTGAAGGAACAAGAGCCAAGAGGTCAGCCAGAAATTACAATATGCATACGTCCTTGCATGTCATTGAATGTCATACATCTTCTCATTAAAAGGTATGTTACAGGAAAATATATGAACATCACACCAGGTTGATCCCATATAGACAGGTAAGTGGGCAGATGAGAGAAGCTGTGCATTCTAATTTGGATAAACAGGAACAAGGTCAACTATCCTGAAGAGATTCGAGCTGCATAATTTCTATGACTTTAGCTTTTTTCTAGTCCATGTGCTTGAGAAAATGGGATTTGATCCCATTTTCTGGACAGTACTACAATTTTTTATTTATAATCAGCAGAAAAAATACAATTTAAAAGTCAACTTGAAAACAGTACCAAAAATGATTTAATACCAGCATTAAAAGAAGCCCAATATATACAGTCAAAACCAGAAGTTTACATACACTGTGTAAAAAGACAAATACAGTGCCTTGCGAAAAGTATTCTGCCCCCTTGAACTCTCCGACCGTTTGCCACATTTAAGGCTTCAAACATAAAGATATAAATTGTTAATTTTGTGAAGAATCAACAACAAGTGGGACACAATTGTGAAGTGGAACAAAATTTATTGGATATTTTAAACTTTTGTAAAAAATAAAAAACTGAAAAGTGGGGCGTGCAAAATTATTCGGCCCCTTTACTTTCAGTGCAGCAAACTCACTCCAGAAGTTCAGTGAGGATCTCTGAATGATCCAATGTTGTCCTAAATGACTGATGATGATAAATATAATCCACCTGTGTGTAATCAAGTCTCCGTATAAATGCACTTGCTCTGTGATAGTCTCAGGGTTCTGTTTAAAGCGCAGAGAGCATCATGAAGACCAAGGAACACACCAGGCAGGTCCGTGATACTGTTGTGGAGAAGTTTAAAGCCGGATTTGGATACAAAAAGATTTCCCAAACTTTAAACATCCCAAGGAGCACTGTGCAAGCGATCATATTGAAATGGAAGGAGTATCAGACCACTGCAAATCTACCAAGACCCGGCCGTCCCTCTAAACTTTCATCTCAAACAAGGAGAAGACTGATCAGAGATGCAGCCAAGAGGCCCATGATCACTCTGGATGAACTGCAGAGATCTACAGCTGAGGTGGGAGAGTCTGTCCATAGGACAACAATCAAGCGTGCAATGCACAAATCTGGCCTTTATGGAAGAGTGGCAAGAAGAAAGCCATTTCTCAAAGATATCCATAAAAAGTCTTGTTTAAAGTTTGCCACAAGCCACCTGGGAGACACCAAACATGTGGAAGAAGGTGCTCTGCTCAGATGAAACCAAAATCGAACTTTTTGGCCACAATGCAAAACGATATGTTTGGCGTAAAAGCAACACAGCTCATCACCCTGAACACACCATCCCCACTGTCACACATGGTGGGGGCAGCATCATGGTTTGGGCCTGCTTTTCTTCAGCAGGGACAGGGAAGATGGTTAAAATTGATGGGAAGATGGATGGAGCCAAATACAGGACCATTCTGGAAGAAAACCTGTTGGAGTCTGCAAAAGACCTGAGCCTGGGACGGAGATTACTCTTCCAACAAGACAATAATCCCAAACATAAAACAAAATCTACAATGGAAGGTTCACAAATAAACGTATCTAGGTGTTAGAATGGCCAAGTCAAAGTCCGGACCTGAATACAATCGAGAATCTGTGGAAAGAGCTGAAAACTGCTTATTCACAAACGCTCTCCATCCAACCTCACTGAGCTCCAGCTGTGCGCCAAGGAAGAATGGGCAAGAATTTCAGTCTCTTGATGTGCAAAACTGGTAGAGACATACCCCAAGTGACTTGCAGCTGTAATCGCAGCGAAAGGTGGCGCTACAAAGTATTAACTTAAGGGGGCCGAATAATTTTGCACGCCCCACTTTTCAGTTTTTTATTTTTTACAAAAGTTTAAAATATCCAATAAATTTCGTTCCACTTCACAATTGTGTCCCACTTGTTATTGATTCTTCACAAAAAAATTCAAATGTTATATCTTTATGTTTGAAGCCTGAAATGTGGCAAAAGGTTGAAAAGTTCAAGGGGGCCGAATACTTTCGCAAGGCACTGTATGTATGTTTTTCTCACTATCTAACATTAAATCAGAATAAAGCTTACCCGTTTTAGGTCAATTAGTCTTACCAAAATTATTTATATTTGCCAAATGCCAGAATAATAAAAATGCCTTAAAAAATTCTTTATCTCCTTACTTTCTGCAAAGTCTAAAGTTTACTTACACTAGGATTATTATGCGACAGCCCATATGATGATATCATATCTTTGGAAACTTCTGATATGTTTATTGGCAACATCTGGGCTACTTAGAGACACACCTATGGATATTTTTTAGTTCACACCAGAATCACACTACTTCTGTGTGTAACATCACGGGAAAGTCTAAAGAAATCAGCCAATATATCAGAAAGAGAATTGTGGACTTGCACAAATCTGGATCATCCAATAGTTCACTTTTCAGATACCTGAATGTGCCTCATTTTTCTGTACAAACAATTATATGCAAGTACAAACATGATGGAAATGTCCAGCCATCATACCACTCAGGAAGAAGCCGGGTTCTGTGTCTCAGAGATGAATGTGCTTTGGTCCGATGTGTGCATATCAACCCAAGAAACAAAGAAAAAGACCTTGTGAAGATGCTGGCGAAAGCAGGTAAGATTATGTCACTATCCACAGTGAAACAAGTACTGTATCAACATGGGCCAGGAAGAAGCCATTACTCCAAAAGAAACATGTAAAAGCCAGATAAATGTTTGCAAATGCACACAGAAACAAAGATCTACACTTCTGGAGATATGTCCTGTGGTCTTACGAAGCTAAAATTGAACTGTTTGGTCATAAGGACCATTGTTAAATTTGGAAGAAAAAGAAAGAAGCTTAGAAGCCTCAGAACACCATCCCAACTGTGAAACATGGGGGTGGCAGCATCATTTTGTGGGATTGTTTTGCTGCAGAAGGGACTGTTGCACTTCACAAAATAGATGACATCAAGAAGAAAGAAGATTATGTGGCAATAGTGAAGCAACATCTCAAGACATCAGTCAGGAAGTTAAAGCTTGGGCAGAAATGGGATTTCCAAATGGACAATGATCCGAAACATACTGCCAGACTGGTTACAAAGTGGCTTAAGGATAACCAAGTCAATGTTTTGGAGTGACCACCACAAGCCCTGATCTCAATCCTATTGAAAATGTATAGGTGTGTACATACACACAGGTTTTCTCCATTGAAGCTGCCCGTCCTCTCCCCAGATCTTTTGATGTGTCCTTGTTGTATTTTGCTTTAGGGTATGGCCACACGGCAGTTGTAAAGAGATGATCAGATTCTGTTTAAAAATCTGGACGCTATTTTATTGTCTTTTGAATGGTTTTGAGGGAGGGTTCTGTCTGAGGATTCTGGATTCGGCTGTCTCCCTTAACCACTGAATATCACACCTTCTGCCTGAAAATCGGGCCGAAGTTTGTGCATGTTCCAAGTTTGTGAAAATCCAGCCAGTAGAAAAACTGTGCAGTGTAGACTACTGGGCGGATTTTCTAGTAAAGTCTATGGGGATGGTTGACAGTCGGTTTTCAGATGGTTTTCAGATCCAAAAACCATCTGAAATACCGCTAGCAAACCCTTGCCGAGTGGACATACCCGTAGACTGAATAAGAGGCTGTATCGGTCAGGTGACACTATTTGGAGCCTTCACTTCCTAGCAGTGACGTCAGGCAGAGTCACATGGACACTGCAGGCAAACAGACTAAGAAATATCTGTAAACATGGTTGGCACATTCGCTGGCTTGGTTGTATTTACTTTAAAATAAACACCCTCCCCAAACATCTATATTTATTGCACTCCATCCTTAACTAGATTCATGTGCAACGAGAGGCATTTCTCAAAGAACGCTCTTTAGGTTCATGTAGGACATGAGAGGACCTCAGGTGAACAGAAAAAAAAAATTCCTATATTGGTTGGTGGATTAGGCATTATAAAATTCAGTCATTATCAAGTCACTGCAAATCCTTTCAATCTCAATAAGACAATATGAATCATTAAAGTATATACTGGAAAATTCTGTTCTATGGGAGTTATAAGTACAGCTGAAAATAGAGCTTGGTTGTACTTGCAATTCCCACAGAACAAAATGGAGAGTCATGCATGAGTGCTACCAGCTCTCCATTCTCAGTGGACACTTTCAGTGGCCTGTTGTGGAGATAGGTGCTGGTCCCAGATATAGGACTGGCACCTGTCCTATTGATATGCCATCTAAGTCTATGGTAGGAAAAATCCTTTAACCTATCTCTGGCGTTCTTTAGATGTTGCCCAGGTGTGGCAGAGATGTTCCATAGGGTTAGGTTTGGAGCTAGGGTTGGGGATATGTGTTGTCGTTTTTCACTTAAATGTGGTTAACCCAAATCAATAAAAAATCAAATTGACTTTGATCCAAATCAAAAGCACAACACTAGCCTAGGATATTTCCTCCTGGATCCAACCTGATCAGAGCCCAACCATGTCAGCCCATACTTTGTGGCATTTATTAGCTAGGCGATATTTATTAAACTTTTGCCATTCATGTCTCTGTTATAGAAAATAAGCTTGAGGTTCAAAAATAGGGGAATTAAAGATCTTACATAATTAGGGATGTCAATGTGGACACAAATGTTTAAAATATTCACATTTAGCAATTTTTTCATGTTTGGGATAAAATTAGAGGTTGTTCACCCTATTCCCCTAAACTGTCACTATGTACAATCAAACCAGCTGCGCAATATTACTGTAGTAAAGTAACAGGTATTAAATTTTGCTTTCTTGGTCTATTACCCCCAACCAGGCATAATGGTTTACATGAATGCAGGCTTGAGGGGGTAAAGGGGCATGTATAATTCAGTTTTAGAATTGAGATTAAAGGGGTTTTCTCACCATGCAGTTTCACAGAGACACAGGCAGCTTCAGGCTCACACTGCCTCATCCAGCTGTGAGTGATTCTATAGCAGTGATTAGCATATTTATTTATTTTCTATAACTAGCTGAGACATTACAAAGACGTAAATACAGGAAATCTAATCTATGTAAACAAAACTACAAGTGCTCTAAGGAGTGAAAAAAATTGCTTATCTGTAAATAAAAGCTAATTTTGTTGGCGATAAACAGCCTGCTCTGGACCGAGCACTGTCCATGGTGACGTTACTCTCTGCTCTCTGTCTAATTAGAAAGAGAGATACAGTGAAGGAAATAAGTAGTTGATCCCTTGCTGATTGTGTAAGTTTGCCCACTGGCAAAGACATGAACAGTCTATAATTTCCAGGGTAGGTTAATTTTAACATTGAGATATAGAATATCCAAAATAAAATCCAGAAAATCACTTTGTATAAATTATATATATTTTTTTTGCATTAAAGACAGCTGTCTTAACTAGTCACCTTTATAAAAGACTCCTGTCCACAGACTCAATTAATCTTTCAAACTCTAACCTCTACAACATGGGCAAGACCGAAGAGCTTTCTAAGTATGTCAGGGACAAGATCATAGACCTGCATAAAGCTGGAATGGGCTACAAAAGTAAGACGCTGGGTGAGAAGGAGACAACTGTTGGTGCAATAGTAAGAAAATGGAAGAAATACAAAATGACTGTCAATCTACATCGATCTGGGGCACCATGCAAAATCTCACCTCATGGGGTATGCTTGATCATAAGGAAGGTGAGAGATTAGCCTAAAACTACACAGGGGGACTTGTTAAAAATCTCAAGGCAGCTGGGACCACAGTCACCAAGAAAACTATTGGTAACACATAACGCCATTATGGTTTAAAATCCTGCAGTGCCCGCCAGGTCCGGTAGTAGCATTATAAAGGGTTCATATTTTATGCACCCGTTACAAGGTACAAAAATTCAGTTATATGGATACCATACTTGCAATAGCAAAAATGTTGTGTATGCATTGAAGTGTCCATGTGGCAAAGTCTACGTGGGTCAGACAAGCCGCTCCGTTAGGCAGAGAATAGTGGAGCATAAATCCGCTATACGTACTGTGACAGACCGGCTACAGGTAGTTGCCGGTTGCTGCCACTAGGTGGAGATATGCCAGAGTGGTATATACAACATGCCACCAAGGATACCTGGCCTTGGTGGGATAAGAGCCAGCTGTATGTTTTGTCAGCCACTCTAAGTGATTGGCAACTATATAGGAGTAGTTTGGCTTTTCAGCCGTTCCTGGGTTGGCTCTTATTGGGAGTAGACAATGCGTTGGGTGGGCGTCTACTCCCCATGTTCCAGGCCACATTTTGGATAGGGCTCGGGCGTCCTATAAAAAGCCGGGGCCTTCAGATGTACAGGGGGGCGTGGTCTGCTGCCTGAGAGTGGAGCAGTGGCAGAGCTGGAGAGAGGCTCTGGTCCCCCGGAGGCTCGGAAAGAAGCCTGACCCCAGTGTGGGTAAAGTTTTGATGGTGCTCGGCGATAGGCTGAGGCCACTGATAGAGAGGGTCTCTACCTTTGTATAGTTAGGGGCCAGACGGCCGAGGATTTTATTTGTTTTGTTTTCTGTATATGTCTCCTGAGCCTGAATAAAACTGGCTGAGGCCAGATTCAACTGAAGCCTGTGTTGGAGTGCCATTATCCGTTTACCAAAGACGGCGATCCGAGAGCTAAATACCCCCAGGACGGTCCAAGATGGCGTCCGGACGTAAGTGAGGCGTCACATATGGTGGAGGATGCCGTGGGCAAAATTGGCACAACCGAAGTGGTGAAGTGTTGGCACGAAGTGGTGCATTAAGAGACTGTTACTGCGGCTTTAAAAAAAAAAAATATATATATATATATATATATATATATATTTATTTTTTTTTTTTTTTGCCATGGAGGAGCTGCTCGCCCAGTTAATGCAGATGACTGCCCAGCAGCAGGAGATGAGCAAACTGTGGGCACAGCGCATGACCCAGCAGCTCGATGATAATAGAAAACTCCGGGCAGAGCTTGAAGCGGACCAGAGAGAGAGCCATTTAAGGCTCCAGGCACAGCTGAAGACCGGGAGAGAGGCTGTGTCACAGATGAAGTCTGCAGAGGAGGACTTGAGGGCTCGAAGTGCGGTGCGGAGGGCGATGTGGAAGATGGCCGCCGGGGAAGACGTGGAGGTCTTCCTTGCAGCTTTTGAGCAAGTAGCGCTCGGCGAGAAGCTACCCACAGAGCAGTGGGCGGATGTCCTGGCGCACTTTCTGACCGGCAAACCCCAGAGGGTGTACTGCGACATGTCTGTGCAGGACACCAGAGACTACCCCAAACTAAAGGCGCAGATTCTGGCAAGTCTTGGGTTAACAAGGACTGTTTGTATGCAGGAGGATGCAAAGCCAGAAGTGGGGAAAGCCGTTGCTACGGGCAACCAACCTGACGACTGCATGAGGGCATGTCCTGTGACCAGGAGGCCTTGTAGTTCAGAAAAGCGTTTGTTCACGTCCGGAGAGGCCGAGTTGCAGAGGGACCGGCGTGCTGCCGTTGCTACGGGCAACCACATTCGTCAGCAGGAGCCTGCTACCACCGTCCAGCAGAGGGAGCCGTGTTGGAGGTGCCATAGAGCAGCAGAATGTGCTCCTGACTGCCCTCTCAGGAGGAGGCCGGAGAGGTTGCAGCCCCAAGCCTTGGAGTTCCAGGTGTGTGGAGCCCCACCCATGGCTGACATGGACAGTCAGCAGGAGAGGTCCAGACTGCACCCAGACTGCATACCCGGTAAGACTGTTCCACTTACTTATGACATGGATTTTGAGACTGTCGGTCAAGTCCAGGATGTGTGTGGTCACCAGGGTGGGCAAAATGTAGGCCCAGACACACTGCCAGGCCTTGAGAAGAGTCCTGAGGGTGATGAGACTGTGAAAAATGGACTTGTGAAGTCTGATGGACTCAGTATGTTACCTGCTGTGTTGCCTGGGGGAGTGGACAATTCCAATGTTGCTTTCTGTAGTATAAATGCTGCGTCTATTACAGACGCTACTAATGGGTTAAATGTGCATGTAACCAACAGCTATGTCACACAGCCTGAGCAGGGGGAGGTTAGCGGCATCACAAAGCTAGCTCCAGCTACTGCACTGTGTGAACAAGTAACTACTGGCTCAAGTGGATCTGGTGTCGTTGCCCCTAGCAACAAGGTGTCCTCTGCCCCTCTTGTTGTGGAAACGTGTGAATATGAGTGCCCGGCAGATGTGTGCAAAGTGTCTGGTGTCCAGTTCATAAATGTGTCCACCAGTGACCCCATCGAACTGTATGTACCTGATTGTAGCCTGCAAGTTGCAGGTAATGCATGCCCAGTGCTTGATAGCCACCAGTTCTGTGTGACTGCTGTTGATCCCATAGAGAAGCCTCCTTGTTTCAGTGTGCGGCCTGAAAGGAAACAGGAGAATGCTGGGGATGTTTGCGCTCCTACACTGTGAGGAGACTAGTTTAATGAGGGTGTGTCCAGACCCCAGTGCAGTATATGCCTGCATGAATGCAGCCTCAGAGAGTGATCACAATTCGTTTGTAAATAAAACGTGTGCTGAGGCAGATTCTGTGTGCAGCCCTGAGCAGTGTATTACAGAGTGGACACTCTGTGAGGGAGAGCTGGAGTGTAGCACTGCAGAGTGTGAAGAGAAATGTCATGCTGAGACTTTTAGTCCTACTGAGTTCATTTGCCTCAATGGTTGCTGTATTGCCAGTAGCTTTCACTGCAGTGGTCACAAAGACAGCAGAGATGGAAAGAGTGAACTGCTAGCCACCACTGAGATGCCTGTATGCTTAAACCCTAGTGAGGGGAACGTGTTTAAATCCCCAGATGGTAAAGAGGTGTCGGGTTCTGAGGCAGCTGATAAACTTTTCCCAAAGCTTATGGAGGAAAATATTAGCCGTATCACAGAAGTGTTATGTCCGGTGATATGTGGAGACCTACAAGTGGGGGCCATTTGCAGCCAGACGTCCGCTACACTTACTGGTGTTAAGCATAGTTGCCAACTTTTGAAAATGAAAAAGCAGGAGATACTAGAGGGCGGCGTGCGTAAAAATTTACATGGCCACGCCCATCTTGACGGTATGCCACGCCCCTTCAAAAAGCCACACCTACTCCACCTAACTGCATAACGGCTTTGGAAGAAAGCCAGGTAGATGCCCTTATAGCCAGGTAGTAGCCCCCCATAACCAGGTAGTGCCCCTTACAGGCAGGTAGATGCCCCCTTGTAGCCAAATAGATGCCCTCTCTGTAGCCAGGTAGATGCCCCCCATTGTTTGCCAGGTAGATGCCCCCATTGTTTGCCAGGTAGTGCCCCCATTGTTTGCCAGGTAGATGCCCCCTCTGTTGGCCAGGTGATGCCCCCTCTGTTGGCCAGGTAGATGCCCCCTGTTGGCCAGGTAGTTGCCCCCATTGCTTTCCCGTTTGTGCCCCCGCTGTTGCCAGGTAGATGCCCCCATTGTTTGCCAGGTAGTGCCCCCATCGTTAGCCAGGTAGTGCCCCCATTGTTAGCCAGGTAGTGCCCCCATCGTTAGCCAGGTAGTGCCCCCATCGTTAGCCAGGTAGTGCCTCCATTGTTGCCAGGTAGACCCCCCATTGTAGCCAGGTAGTGCCCCCATTGTAGCCAGGTATTACCCCCTTTAGTAGCCAGGTAGTGCCCCCATTAGTAGCCAGGTAGTGCCTCCATTGTTGCCAGGTTGTGCCCCTTTTGTAGCCAGGTAGTGCCCCCCATTGTAGCCAGGTAGTGCCCCCATTGTTAGCCAGGTAGTGCCCCCTCTGTTTCCAGGTAGTGCCCCCCATTGTTAGCCAGGTAGTGCCCCCTCTGTTGCCAGGTATTGCCCCCATTGTAGCTAGGTAGACCCCCCATTGTAGCCAGGTAGACCCCCCATTGTAGCCAGACAGTGCCCCCCTAAAAGTAATAAAAAGAAAATAATAAAATCCACTTACCTGACCAGGCTCCTGCAGAGCGGCCCGCTCCTGGACATCTCCTCAGCAGTGTCACAGGGGAAGTGAGTGCAGCCGCGCGTCACTTCCTCTGTGACGCTGACATGTGTGTACGGCGCACAGCGGCGCCGGACATACAGGGGGAGGAGGCAGGAGGGAGCGATCCCTCCTGCCTCCTCCCTGCTCAGCGAGGTTCCGGCCAGGTGAAGCGGGCGCAGCGTCCGCTTCACCTACCTGTGGGAACGGACCGGCGGCGCCAGAGTAGCGCACTAGCGCTACTCCGGCGCCGCGGTCATTTAAAGGACCCCCGCCGCCTGCTGGCGGCGGGAGGAATACCAACTCCCCCGGGAGGGCGGGGGGAGACCCCAAATAGCGGGACCCCCCCGCCAAAAACGGGAGAGTTGGCATGTATGGTGTTAAGAATGTGACTGAGTTACTTAATGTGAACACAGCCAGTTTGGTTTTTGAGTGGGAGAACCATAAGGAGGTTAACCGGGCTGCTATGACTGACGTCCTGTTTGTAAATAGGTCTGCCATTGACTCATGCGAACTTGATGATGTGCAAGATATAGGAGTGTCCCTGATAGAAGTTGAGTATTCTCCCTTAGAGACGGGTTTAGGGGAGGTGCCGGAAACGTCTCCACACGTTGCTTCAGAGGGTCTGCTGCTAGACAGAGCTGGTAAACGGAGGTGTGAACAGGGAAATGTGTCCTCTGGCACTAGTGAAATGCCAGGTAATGGTGGCAGTGGGAACCCTGCACTTACTAGCATGCATGTTATGGAGGCCACAGTGGATCCCAGTCAAAAGTAAGTTATCACCACTGAGGTGGTCACTAAGAAATGCCAGATGTCAGCTAGTAACCTAGAGGCAGTGCTTCAGGGTCCCAAGAAATTAGGGAAGGTATCTGACCCTAAGGAGCATGACATGGTCAGTGAGGACCCGCAGACTTGTGTTGAAGAGAGGTTTTGGGTTCCCCATAGTCCTGCGGACAAAGAAGTAGCAGGTTTGGGCTCAGGTGCGCCCCAAGCGGCCATAGTGGATAGCAACTCTGAGAAGTCTGCTGACATTACAGCTTCTGATGAAGATAGTGTGGTTGCTGGGTCCAAACAGGGGTCTTTTGTGAGACCCAAAATAGGGAAGACACTGCTCAGTGGGCCCAATGCCAAGGTACTCTGTGTATGGGAGAAGGCTATGAGGCAGGATAGTGCTGGTGTTGGAGTTATCAGTAGTACTCCTGTGAATGTCAGCATGCAGGCGGAAGGTGGTGACAGCCTGGCCCTAGAGCGTACATACGTCAGGCCACCTGTAGTAAGTGGCAGTAAACGGTCTGTTGCCGATTATGAGGTGAGCGCATGGTATGAGCCTACGGCTGAGCTGTTTTTAGACAATGTAGTCTCTTCCCCTGAGGATGTAGAGGGAGTGTTGCCCGTAGCAACAGGTGCTAAGGAGGAAAAGATAGATGTGGAATGTATGGATGACTCTGATGCTGTCCAGCCGAAATCAGGCTATATGTCCATGGTGTTATGGAACAGAAGGGGGAAAAGGGTTTTCCCGGAGAAAAGTGGCGTGCTTCCCCAGAGAAACCAGGCGCAACATAAGCTGGGTGAGACGGATTCCCTCTGTAAGAGCTTTGACCCCGGAGGAGGGTTGTGCAAGGTGAAAAAGACCTACGGCCTTATTCAGAGGGGGAGGGTATGTGACAGACCGGCTGCAGGTAGTTGCCGGTTGCTGCCACTAGGTGGAGATATGCCAGAGTGGTATATACAACATGCCACCAAGGATACCTGGCCTTGGTGGGATAAGAGCCAGCTGTATGTTTTGTCAGCCACTCTAAGTGGTTGGCAACTATATAGGAGTAGTTTGGCTTTTCAGCCGTTCCTGGGTTGGCTCTTATTGGGAGTAGACAATGCGTTGGGTGGGCGTCTACTCCCCATGTTCCAGGCCACATTTTGGATAGGGCTCGGGCGTCCTATAAAAAGCCGGGGCCTTCAGATGTACAGGGGGGCGTGGTCTGCTGCCTGAGAGTGGAGCAGTGGCAGAGCTGGAGAGAGGCTCTGGTCCCCCGGAGGCTCGGAAAGAAGCCTGACCCCAGTGTGGGTAAAGTTTTGATGGTGCTCGGCGATAGGCTGAGGCCACTGATAGAGAGGGTCTCTACCTTTGTATAGTTAGGGGCCAGACGGCCGAGGATTTTATTTGTTTTGTTTTCTGTATATGTCTCCTGAGCCTGAATAAAACTGGCTGAGGCCAGATTCAACTGAAGCCTGTGTTGGAGTGCCATTATCCGTTTACCAAAGACGGTGATCCGAGAGCTAAATACCCCCAGAACGGTCCAAGATGGCGTCCGGACGTAAGTGAGGCGTCACAGTACTTATAAAAAAAACAACACATGATGGCAACCAGAGTGAAGTAAAAAAAATATGGCGAAACTACAGTAGCACACCATTTTAATGAATGCAGACATCAAATTAGTGACCTGAAGTGGTGTGTCTTATAAGAGGTGGAGGGGGATGAAGCAGAGATGCGATCTGCGCCTCTAAAGAGAGAAGCGTTTTGGATCCACAAATTGGAGACAGTGGTCCCAAAAGGGCTCAATGAGGTTTTTAGTCTAAGATGTTTTTTTGTAATTCCCTATTGTATTAGTAGTGTTGAGAAAATAAGTTGGAGAACCAAATGTTAAGTGTTAAAATGTTAATGAATGAAATGTCATGTGATGTTGTTTCGCTGCTATTTAAACAGAGCTAGTGGTAGACTGCGCATGCTTGAAAAAGGAATATTGCCATTCCGAAACGTCACAAGGAAGGTGTGCATCGGCTCTGTTGTGAGTTCTCACAGACTTAAAGGAGGACTCGCACAAAAGTGGCTCTAAGATTAGAACAGAAAGACTGTGTATACCGATATACCTCCAGGTTATTATACTCATCTATGCTATGAAGTATGTCTAAACTTTTTGAAAATATATCAAAAGTTTTTTGATATTGCTGCCTTGATGATTATGTGTTTGAAGATTGACTGCAAGTAGCCACGTCAGGCGTAGCAACCTAGAGGTTCCCTGCAGCTAAGTCCATTGGGCCCTGCGGCATGATCCGGTAAAGACCGGGGACCTTTTAGACTCTGCTCCCTGGTGTGGTCTCTACCTATACCATCTACGTTCACGGTGACCTAGAAGATCCATAATATCCGGCTTCCTACGCTGTCAGTCAAAACTGACCTCGAATATGACACCATGGCAATATTGGTAGAGTAATTTATTTATCAAAAATGTTCATTTACCTGTCCCTACATATTGGAAGCTGATTTTTGTTGTGAGAAATCCCTTTAAATTGTATTTATTTAGATAACCTAAACTAACCTCTACAGAAGTTCTACAACCCTATACATCATGCCCACATTCAAGAAACCTATTGATGTTTTTTTATAAATACATTTTCCCTGTAGGCAAACCGATCATGCATTTGTATAGCGGGTCATAAGAATATTCTAGCTGTCAGCACATAAGCATTCAGCCACTAGCTATTGAGGGTGTTTAGGCACTCTAAGAATAAATGATTGTTGATCATTGTAACGGTCCCGGTCGTAGAAGTGGATCCACTGGACCACCGCAAGCGATGGTGTAAGCCACGCCAGGGAGCGGAGTCTAAGTAGGTCCCAGTTTTCACCAGAGCCCGCCGCAAAGCGGGATGGACTTGCTGCGGCGGGAGTCTACCAGGTCGCTACCCCTGACACGACTTGCTTGCGGTGGCAGCCAAGATATAGCGTGGTACAGAATCGTAAGGCAGGCTCGTAGTCGGGGACAGGCAGAAGGTCAGGACAGGCGGCAGTGGTTCGTGGTCGAGGACAGGCAGGAAGGTCAGGGCAGGCGGCAGAGGTTCGTGGTTGAGGACAGGCAGGAAGGTCAGGGCAGGTGGCAGAGGTTCGTGGTCAGTAGACGGAGGCAAGCAGTACGGTACACGGAAGGTCAGAACAAGGCTTCAGGAAAATGCTTTCTCTATAGGTAAAAGCACTAAAGATCCGGCAGGGAGTGGGCGGAAGCGCCCAGGTAATATAGAGGCAGCGCCCGGTAATTAGCCAATTACTGGCACGCTGGCCCTTTAAATTTCCCAGAGCTGGCGCGCGCCCTAGGGCACGGAGACGCACGCGCTGAGCAGCAGGAGACTGCTGAGAGACTGGAGCGCGGCCGGGTGAGTGCCGGCACGCAGGGGGACGAGTGCGCCCGACACCCGGGCAGCGGCAGCACTAACCCCAGTAGCGGGGGCACCAACAGAGCTGCGACGGCGCCCACAGCCCGAGACGCGGGCTGCGGCGCCGTTCGCAACAATCATGATCAATGACAAACTCACAATTAAGCTATTTTAGATGTAATTAAAAAGATTTCAAAGACCTTACGGAAGGCGCTCAAAAATTCCTGAAGATCCACTGTCAGTGGGTCAATCAGCTCCCAGAAGGGTGAAGCCCAGGCCAAGGCTTGACCTGAATGGAGCCTGATGTTGAAAGCCACTTTGGCTCAATTAGACAGAAGTTGATATGCCAGGACCTCAAAATTGATGGTGCATTGATTGAGAAACATGTCTTGGGATCACCGTGGTAGCGAGAGGGTAGTGGCAGATCCAATGACAACGGAAGACAGTGCTACTACAGGTGCAGGTTCAGACATAACCTGTAAAGAGACATGTGGTAAACTATCTGAAAAAGTTACTCCAGACGGATGCCATGACAGGTTACTACGGCTGCGATATGCTGAATGTCAGGCAGGGGCGCATTGGCGTTATCCATGGATCAATTTGTATTGAAACGGGCACCAGGTATGGGGATTCACTGGGTCACCGCAAGAGATGCTGTAGACCATGCCATGAAGTGGAGCCCAAGGAACCCCCTATGACTTACCAGAGCTGGCCGTAAGGATGCAGGTGCAACTGCAGACTAGTAGCAGAGTCACAGGCAGCAGACTTGCGTAATGGCAGGTAACAGCAGTACAGGTAACAGGAACCAGGACAATAGTGAACAAAGGTAACGGACAGCATTCAGAGATCAGGATCAATGTGAAAACACCACCAAGTATAAAAAAAACTCACCCAGAACACAGGCAGGAAGTTGCTTAAGTCACAGGTGGTGAAAGGTCATTGGCCAGGTAATTAGGTACGGTCTCTTTAAATCTCGGCAAGCTTGCACGCACCCTGGGGGGGCCACATGAATGCACAGTATGACAGAAGCAGAAAGAGGATGAACAAGAGCAAGAGGAGTTGAGTACATGCTGAGAGAGGGGTCAGGGGCTGCAACAGGGACACGGGCACGTCTGCAGTCCGGACCAGGGGTCGAGCCGTGGACGGTGACATTAGCAGATGTGCCATACTCCTTCCATTTACAGATGATGACTTGACAGTACTCTGTGAGATGTTTAGGGCTTGGGCTTTTTATTTATTTTTTTTAAACCTTACCCTGCAATACACTTTGCCACAACTTTATACCTGAGCTGTCTGGTGTGTTCCTTGGTTGTTATGATTTTGTTTGTTTACTCTGAGGCCTTCACAAAATAGCTGTAGTTAAACTGAGAAAAATTTGCATATACACTCACCGGCCACTTTATTAGGTACACCTGTCCAACTGCTCGTTAACACTTAATTTCTAATCAGCCAATCACATGGCGGCAACTCAGTGCATTTAGGCATGTAGACATGGTCAAGACAATCTCCTGCAGTTCAAACCGAGCATCAGTATGGGGAAGAAAGGTGATTTGAGTGCCTTTGAACGTGGCATGGTTGTTGGTGCCAGAAGGGCTGGTCTGAGTATTTCAGAAACTGCTGATCTCCTGGGATTTTCACGCACAACCATCTCTAGGGTTTACAGAGAATGGTCCGAAAAAGAAAAAACATCCAGTGAGCGGCAGTCCTGTGGGCGGAAATGCCTTGTTGATGCCAGAGGTCAAAGGAGAATGGGCAGACTGGTTCGAGCTGATAGAAAGGCAACAGTGACTCAAATAGCCACCCGTTACAACCAAGGTAGGCAGAAGAGCATCTCTGAACGCACAGTACGGCGAACTTTGAGGCAGATGGGCTACAGCAGCAGAAGACCACACCGGGTGCCACTCCTTTCAGCTAAGAACAGGAAACTGAGGCTCCAATTTGCCAAGCTCATCGAAATTGGACAGTAGAAGATTGGAAAAACGTTGCCTGGTCTGATGAGTCTCGATTTCTGCTGCGACATTCGGATGGTAGGGTCAGAATTTGGCGTCAACAACATGAAAGCATGGATCCATCCTGCCTTGCATCAATGGTTCAGGCTGGTGGTGATGGTGTCATGGTGTGGGGAATATTTTCTTGGCACTCTTTGGGCCCCTTGGTACCAATTGAGCATCGTTGCAACACCTTGTGGAATCTATGCCACGAAGAATTGAGGCAGTTCTGAAGGCAAAAGGGGGTCCAACCCGTTACTAGCATGGTGTACCTAATAAAGTGGCCGGTGAGTGTAGATGAACTCTACTTACTTAAGGTGACATCTAAAAGCAATTTGGCAAGTTAGAATTTATTTAGGGGTAACAGAGTACAGGGAGCTGGATAAATATGCACGCCACACATTTCAGTTTTTTAACTTGCAAAAATATGGAAAAGCGCGGATCATTTTCTTTACACTTTGTAATTACTTGCTATTTTGTGCTGCTCTATAATATAAAATATCAATAAAATGCTTTTAAGTTTGTAGATATAGGGCGACATGTATGATCGGGAGTTGCGCCTGTTTTCTGGCAAAAACGGCGCCTCACCGATCCAAATCCCCTGTCGGACGCAGTGATGCGATGTTAGGCGCAACCTTCGCCACTTTCGGATGCGCCTAACATGAAGGGGCGTGCAATGGGCGCGGTGTGGGCATTCTGGACGCGGCACATTCGAATACTCCGAGGCATGCATGATCGCGGGTCGGCAAAGTGCGGCACATTGCAGCGCTCGCCAGCTCCGACAGGCAGACCTAGTTGAAGCTGGTCTAAATGAGCCGGAGGAGGCGAAGTGAAGCGAGAACATAACATGAGAGGAAACATATAGAAGATCGCAAAATAAATCCATCTCAGCTCCGTGAGGCATGGAGTATGATTCCAAAAATCGTTTTTATTACGTGTAAAACATTATCTGAAAAAGAGCTCAAACCTTCTAAAAAAAAAAAAAAACCATAAATAAAATCACTTTCCAAAAATCTAGAATGGCGCTACATCAGGAATTAGGATCTTGGAAATTGCCGGGAAATACATTAATTCAAATTCTGTAAGCGCTTCTCATTGGTCGGCAGAAACCAGCCAATCAGAATACTAGCGACAGTGACCCATTATAAGCTATCGAGTAATATTGACCAATTAAATGAAAAGGCGGGACGGTTCAAAAAAACAGTAACAAATGCAGAAAAGAGCTGATTGGTTCAACTAGCGGGGGCTTGTCTATCCCGGCCAATCAGAATAGGAGAGACAGTGAACCATTATAACCTATAGAGAAGTATTGACCAATCAAATGCAAAGGCAGGACAGTTCAAAATACAGTAAAAAAAAAAGCAGAAAAGAGATGATTGGTTGAGCTAGCGGGGGCTTGACTATCCCGGCCAATCAGAGCGCAAGCTACTTTGTCCCATTGTAGTCAATGGAGAGATCGGGGCAATGAAATCTCAGCTCTCAGCGCCGTGAGGCATGCAGTATGATTAAAAAAATCTTTAAGTGTAAAATATAATCTGAAAAAGAGCGAAAACCTTCTATAAACATACATCAATCAAATTCATAACAATGCGTTTGTCGCCGTCACCGGCGCTACATCAGAAATTGGGATATAGAGAATTGCTGGGAAATACAGTAATTCAAATTCTGTAAACTCTTCTCATTGGTCGGCAGAAACCAGCCAATCAGAATAGGAGCGACAGTGAACCATTATAACCTTGGACTCCAGTTCAGCTTTCCTCTGTCTTAAGAAGGTCCACTCTTCTGGACAATCTCGCTTTAGTATAAGCTCTGTGAATAACACCGTCAGAGTATCCCCTATCACGGAATCTGTTGCTAAGTTCTGCAGCACGTTGTTCAAAAAATACATCAATAGAGCAAATCCGTCGAATGCGCAAGAACTGCCCAATTGGAATATTCTGTACAAGACTTCAAGGATGAAATGAACTTGCATGAAGAAGGGAGTTTGTCGTAGTCTTTTTTCTAAAGAGATCAGATTGAATAAATCCACTATCATTCACCTGCAACAGAACATGCAAAAAATCCATTGCCTCTCGTCCATACTTAAAGGTAAGTTTCACATTGATGTCATTTTGATTAAGTATATTCATGAAGGAATTTAAATCTTCCACACTCCCTTGCCAAATAAACAGGACATCATCAATGTAACTCATCCATAGTTGTACCTTTTCTATCATTTGCCTATTTATATTATTGATCGATCATTCACTATATTTATATATGGCTCATTGGACCTTTTATCTGTCTATCAAACATATGAGATGTGATTGGGCAGCCTTTGTCTATATATACACCATCTTCCATCCACACCAGTATTCCCCCTGAAGAAGCCATAGGCGAAACGTGCGTCGGGGTGTGCTGCTCCCCTCCATACACTGGGTGACACTTGGCTAAGTATGTGCTATGCTTTAAGATATTGTATCATTTATATTTGATCTCAGCCTGTTTTTTGATATATGGGTGTGTCTACTTTCCCTGTTGTTTTTCGAGGGTTGTAGCGGCATTCTGTTTGGGTGTGTGTTTGTATTCTTTTTTATGTTCACATTTGTGTATTTTTATGGAGTTTTTCTCAATAAAATTTATATATTTTTTAACCATCTATGGCTAAGTTTTGGTGTTTTGCATTTTGATTGCCATATGGTGCTTTATTGTTTAGAGTGGTAGCCCTTATAATTTTTGTAGGTGATTTACTTTAGTTTACAGTGACATATGTCTATAAACCTGTTACTAACTGAATGCCAGGAGGTCACAGGTATGACACCATGTTTAGTTCATAAATGTTGAGTCTATACATTACAATGGACTGGAATGTGGACTATACCATTTCTTTCTAGATAGATTGGTATAAAAGAGGTACAGGAGCAAAATTTTTAAGTACCTGTCTATTAGAAATTTGTATGATTTCCTATTATATAAATATTAAATAAAAAAATTTATAATGTAGACAATCCCTTTAAACTGATCACTGAAGCTATGCTTTAAGTGGCATGAAGCTGGTTTCACACGCTGAAGGTTTTCTGGGGTTGAGATGTTTTGAAAACAATTGCATGAAAAGCAGGTGGTAAAACTCAAATTTGAAGCATCCAAGTGAAATCTCTGGTAAATTTCACAAGAATTTTATCGACGTGTTCCAAACTGCCCTCATTTTTCTTTCCAGCTGATAATTGAGTTTTACTTCCATGCGGACACTCTCCTTTACTGCAGTGAAGAATACACACTAAGACAATGTACACTAAGTGTGAACATAGTGACTCACAAAAGATATGTAATGGAATCCTCTTGACCTTCATGTAATGGAGACTGTATATTTCATGAAGCACACTGGATTAGGCTATAACCTGATATACCAACAGATACCAAGACACTTACCATTAATAAATGGCTCTGCTATAAATATTCCATAAAATAATCAATAAATCTTATTTTGAGTGGTCTAACTGTAAAATATGTTGTATGTGTTGTAGTATATAATGCAATATATCAAATTGTATGGGTTAAATGGGTTGGCTTTTATTTTGAAAACAAAGCCCTGTTGATAAGAGAGGTTGAAAACCAAAAAAAAAAAAAAAAAACTAAACTCATCTTGCCCCGTGCTACTACTGCTCTCACCAATGACATCATGTCCATCTGTCTCATGAACCTGCAGCCAATGACTGGCCTCAGTGGTGTCACAAGCTGTTCCTACAGGAAGATGCATGTAAAATGAAAAATGAGCAGCATATCCAAGATGAGGGTGGGTTTGTAAAGTATTTTATTAGGGTTTCCCAGATGCCCAAAAATGCTGATATAGCAACAGTAATAGTTTAAGTGAGGTGTCAAATTAATTTATGTTTAATCATGCAACGTTTCAGGTCATTGTGACCCTTTATCAGGAATATATAAAAAGAAATAGGATGTCCTTGATTGAGGTGAAGTGCCCCTGATGCATCTGACCTCTGTGAATCCTAGGTCCAACTTCTCCATATCCTGATAGGGACTCGATGAAGGACATCCTACTTCTCTCTATATACTGTATGCCTGATGAAGACGGATCACAATGACCTGAAAAGTTGCATAATTGAGCATAAATTCATTCAACACCTAACTTGAATTATTAATATTGATGCATCAACATTGTTTTGTGTTCCTGGAAGAGGTAATAAAATACTTGACAAAGTTTTATCTGGGATGTGCTGCTCATCTTCATATGTATCTTGATGTCGTAGAAGAGTGACTAGTCCTATAGTGACCCCACACCCATATTCTAAATAGTATCCAGAAGTTGTGCTGCCTGGACTGTCATATATGTTCATTCAGGAAAAGACCACAAGGCCAGTGGTTGGCTGAAAAATGTGACGTCATCAGTGGAGAGCTCCGGTGGAAATGGAATGGGGCGGACTTTATGAGTTGTTTTTTCTGTTTCTAACCTCTGAAGAGCAGAGCCTTTTAAAAATAATGGTCAACTGTTTTAAAACATGTGGTCACCCTATATCATTCATCTCAGAATAATCTAAATCAGAACTGTCACTTGAACAAAATATACAAATGAAACTTAGAAAATTACTTAGAATGCTGCATTGCATAAAAGCTAGGTATACAGTTGAAACCAGAAGTTTATATGACTATATAAAAGACACATATGCATGTTTTTCTCACTATCTGACATGAAATCCGTTTAAACCTTACCCGTTTTAGGTCAATTGAGATTGCCAAAATTATTTATGGTAATGACTTGGTAATCCTTTGTAACCAGTTTGGCAGTATGCTTCGGGTCATTGTCCATTTGCAGGACACATTTGCGCCCAGGCTTTATCTTCCTGGCTGATGTCTTGAGATGTTGCTTCAGTATTGCCACATAATCTTATTTCCTCATGATGCCATCTATTTTGTGACATGTACCAGTCCCTTCTGAAGCAAAACAACCCCATAACATGATGCTGCAACCTCCGTGTTTCACAGTTGGGATGGTGTTCTTAGGCTTCAAGGCTTCTCCCTTTCTCCAACAGCCTCTTCACAAGGTCTTTTGCTTTTGTTCTTTGGTTGATATGCACATGTCGGACCAAGGCATGATCATATTGTTTGTACAGATGAACGAGGCACCTTCAGGTATCTGGAAATGGCACCCAAGGATGAACCGGACTTGGGCAAGTCTTCAATTCTCTTCCTGATATCTTGACTGATTTCTTTAGACTTTCCCATGATTTTACACACACAAGCAGTGGTTTTTGGTGTGCAATTAAATACCCCCACAGCTGTGTCTGTAATTAACTCAGATGTTGCCAATAAACCTATGAGAATCTTACAAAGGCATGACATCATCATATGGGCCGTCCCAAATTGTTTAAAGGCATAGTGTATGTAAACTTTTGACTTTGCAGAAAGTAATAAAAATGCCTTAAAAATTCTCTCTCTCTCATTATTATGGCATTTGATTATTGTAATTGACCTAAAATGGGTAAGGTTTATTATTATTTCATGTCAGGTAGTGAGAAAAGCATGCATATATATCTTTTTATATACAGTATGTAAACTTCTGGTTTCAACTGTATATTTTTAGGTTTAAGCAAAACCTTACAGCTCTTGAGCATAGTACAGCTGCACAAGGATGAAGAACAAAACATCCACCACTGTGGAAAATCTGCAGTGTTTCCACAGGTAACTTTAGATTGGGAAATCCACACCAAATTGTGCACAATTTGTGTAGATTTGTTGTTTATCTGCCATTGCAAATTTTATTTCAGATTATGTAAATATAAAAAAAAAATTTAAGCTCCCTATTGAAGTCACCTGGGAACATCCTGAATAAATCAGTAATTACACAACATAAATTACAGGTTAATTTCTATCAAATTCCTTGTGAATTTTTTTTGCAGCATGGATGAGATTTGTTGGTTTTTCTGGTACTGTTATATTCTGTTATAACATTCAAATCAATGTAGTGTACAGGAGTTGGTGGTTGAATACACTAATAAAGAGTTAAAAGTGCTTAATAATGTTTATTAATGATTGTACTATTTTCTGTGTTAATTGCAGTGTTAGCAAAATGTCTACTTACCTGTACTTTACCCTTGTATTCAGTTAACAGCTTCTGCACATGTCTGCTGAATATGTATAGTCATGCTGTCTTGCAGAAATGTAACCAGTCCTGACCACAGAGCCAATGGCGGGAGTATTTATGACAACCAGACACAGGGAGGGGAAGTAGAAGGTTCTAAAAGTCAGTGTTCTAGGTCTTTTCCATTTACCCTTCTGAGGTTAATCACCATCATTTGTCTTAGCAGCTGTCAGAGGTGCAATCCATCCTGCCACAATGACATAAGCTATGCTGCTCCTGGGCTCAGGGGTCAGCTTTAACCCTTTTATTTCCTTGATCGCATGGGAGTGGACCAAGAGAGTGAGGAAAGCCTAGGCCTCAGATGGGTTGTCAGGACTTTGGATTCTCGTGAGATAAAAATTTAGTCCCACCAGACCTCACACCCTTTGGGACCCAGTTAGGCTCTGGCATAGCCCAACACCCCCAAGATCTTAGGATTGTCAAGTGCACATGAGAGCCAAGGCGAGCTCCATGTTTGGAAATCGCTTATATGGGACTTTAATTGAAGGAATCACTGCTCCTGCACTAGTCTTTTGAGTGGCTTGGACTGGATGAAGAAAAATTTTATATATTTGAATGTAATCCACTTCTGTGTGCTTGTAAGATCTGACATGGAAAGTAAAGGAGGCCTCTGCTGACTTTTGAAAACGTTAACCCTTTGTATCCTGCCTGTCATTTCTGCACCGCACACCAAGGGCACCTCACACACCACCCATCACAAGCAGTTGAACAAGAGACCACTACCTCTACACTGGTGCCGCCGATGCTATGGGAACATGAGAGGTGTGGTTGCCAGTTTTAAAGCCACCATGACAAGAGCAGCGAGTTTACTGGCATACTACTGCTCCCACCCTCTCTTCTGCTTTTCCTCTGGCACAGTTCACCACATCAACAACAAAAAGAATGTCTTGTATTAACATACCAGTGTTTTAGGGGTCACCCGGGCATGCAGTTTTTGTTGGTCCTTGAAAACGTTTCTACTGGTGTTGTCCACAGTAGTGTTGCTCATCTTGTGATCTCATCCTTCCTGCATCCTCCCACTTTGTAGCGTATTCTATTACAGATGGTATAATAGATGGTATAATAAATGGATTGATGGCATTAATGTGTCAAAAGTGTGCGTCCTACCTCTGAAGAATAGGCCCCCCAAAATCTCAGTTGAGAACACAAAGGGCCCTACCTCTGGGTCCATCTTATTAAAATGCCAACCAAAGTGTGAGATGGAAAAACCTCTTTAAGGTCCAGTGTGACTAGTTCTCACATGGTAGTGTTTATTACATAACTATGAAATGTGGGGTAGTAAATTCCAAATTGGACTTGAAAAGCTTCATAAAGAGATGTGTGTAGGATAGAGATCGGTCACTGAAAGTTTTAGTTTTGCCTAAAATATATCTTTAAAATTGAGCTGGCACTAATGTTTGGCTATGTGCCTGTCTAACAGTCAGCATTACAATTCACAAAGTTGTGCTTTGTGTTGTTGAGGCTGGATTTTGTGCAGGTTACTAGGTTTCTTCTACACCTTTTGCTGGGCTACAATCTCCCACTGGAAATGAAAGCATTATTGTGCTGAAATAGGGAGGGACCCTTCTAAAACTGGTAAAGCAAAAAAAGCGTTAGAATCATATTTTATGTTATAGCTTTAAAACTGCGCCTAAATTATGGGATGGCCCCTACCACAGATAACAGCTTCATACTATTAGTCCTCTTCCACCAAATCTATGCAGGTGGCCCGATGCATTTAAGCAGGAAGCATTCTTCTAAAATCTGCCATGTTTAGATTGTCTTTTGGACTGCTAGGTGGAAAACACTGTTTCTTCATTCCAGGGCAATGGTACTTGGGCCCCCATCAAGCACAGCAGTTTACCATGAGTAGAATGTAACAGGCTTATTTATCTACTGTCATGCTCCCTTTTACTAACCTCTAGAGCAAGTGGTGCTGGCCTCTTGTCTAGTGTGTGTATGCGCTGGTGCTTGTGTATTTAAAGAGTCAATGCATGCCACTGTTTGACTTCCCCGTCTACACATTAAAAAATAAGTATATTTATTTTTTTTGCGATTGAATGTTTATAGAAATTTTACCAATACATTTTACAAACAATAACATCATGTTTATACTGCATGTGTACAGGTATGTGAAAATAGATAGAAGTCTGACATATCAATAACAACATATTAAGGCACAAAAACTTGACATATTTCCCCAGCACAATGGAAATGACTCAAAACCCACAACATATCAGTCTATAGCAAATAAAGCTATAGGACAAAAGACATGGCACAAAAAGAGGAGAGGGGAGACTGACACTTACGTGTCATTATAACGGGTTCCAATAAGAAATTCAAGGGGCCCAGACCTCCTCTTACCTATCAATGTTGTTTTGTAAAGAAGCAGTCATCCGCTCTATAAGTTGTACCTCACATATTCTAGAACTGCAAGTCATGCAAAGACGCAGGTTGGGCTTGTCTCCAATAGAAGCTGTTTCAAGGCTTTTTTTGGTAAGCCTGTAGGGGGTATATTTAAAAGAAAAATTTAAGAGTTAAGTGGTATCTTTCGGTTAAAAACTCCCAGTAAAACTTTACCAATCTGCGACCAGTGAGGTTGAATACGAGGGCAGTCCCAGAAAATGTGGGTTAGGGAGCCTGGAAAAGCACCACATCTCCAGCAGAGCCCTGAAAGATTAGGGTTAAATCTGTGGAGTACAAATAAGTATATTTAAAGTAGCATTCCTGAGTCACCCATTACCTGAGCAATTATTTAGAAACAATATCTTGGTTTGGACAAAATGTATTTGTTTCTTGACTGTTCTTTACTTCTGCAACCCATTATCTATGACGACCTTTCTCTGTATGCCCTTTTACCTGTGATGCCTGAACTCTGTGTGCCCTAACAATAACTAGAGTCACAGTACCAAGCAAAAATGTGTCAGCTAGTGTATCAGAAACTGTGTTGAGTGTAGGTACATGGGGATTCCCTGCAGCGAAGCCTAGGTCTCCGTCAATGGTCAAAGAGTGAAAAACAGAACTCTACTTAGATTCTGCTACTCAATGTAGCCCTTCACCAAACCTGATATAAACCAGCAGGTTCCCACACCTGCCATGTAAGCCTGGTGACACCAGTTCTTCACTACTGCACATGCTGTGATCCATAATTTTCACATCTATACCGGAGAGTATAAATTCTCATGAAGGTAAGTTTACCTGTGGATTTGCATAGGTAACATTTGTGGCAAAATATAGGCAAGTGTATCACAGATTATAAATATTATTTAGTAGCATGGAAACTGATATAAGAAAGACATAGCTGAGCTGAAGGCAAAAAAAGTTGGTCAAGGAAATGGTTGGACTGCAGTACCAAGACAGGCTATCAAACTTGGGGTTATTTAACCCCTTAACGACCTTGGGCGTATGAGTGGGCCGCTAAGGGGCTTTGCAGGGGGATCGAGCCGCGACCCCCCCGCACAGCCGGCGGGTGTTAGCGGCAAATCGCTGCTAACACCCGGCAGTAACAGCGCCGGCGGGTGGCTCCGCCCGCTGGCGCTAATTTACCCATCAGACACCGCGGCAAAGATGGCCACGGCGTCTGAATGAACGCCGATCGGTGCCGCGCACCAATCAGTACGGTCATAGGCTATGCTAGGCCGATCCGATGACCGGGCATGGTGGTGGGGAGCCTTGTGAAGGCTCCCGTCACTTACCCTGGCCGGTTTGTCCCACTTCCGTCCGCAGACAGGAAGTGGGGAAACCGCCATCTTTGTACACCCTAATGCATTGCCTATGCAATGCATTAGGTTGTATTAACAATTGTGCCACTTAGTGGTCAAGTACCATAGGTGGCCTCAATGTTACAGTAAAAAAATAAAGTTTTAAAGTACAAAAAAAAAAAGTATTAAAAGTTCAAATCACCCCCCCTTTCCCCATTTTTCAAATAAAATCATTAAAATAAAAAAGTTACACATATTTGGTATTGCCGCGTCCGAAAAAGTCCGATCTATAAAAATATAACATCATTTATCCCGTACGCTGAACACTGGAGAAGAAAAAAAATCCAAAGCGCAAAATTGCGGTTTTTTGGTCATTTCACGTCCCATAAAAATTGGAATAGAAATGATTAAAAAAGTCGTATGCATTCCAAACTGCTAGCGATAAAAAGTACACTTCAGCCCGCAAAAAATGCCCCCTCACTGACGTCCGTAGGTGTTGTACAAAAAAGTTATTGGTCGCACAAAATGGCGCCGCTGAGCAAATTTCAAAAATAGAAAATGTTTGGAATTTTTTTACGGTACCAAAACATAACGGAAACCCTACATGATTGGTATTGCCGGATGCATAACAACCTGTAGAATACAGATAACACATTATATTTAACAAACATTGAACGCCGTAAAAGCAAAACCCTCGCAATACATTTTTTTTCAGAATTTGCCCCAATTTGAATTTTTTTGCGGTTTCCCAGTATATTCTGTAGTATAGTGATTAACACCATTAGAAAGTACATCTTGTCCCGCAAAATAAAAACCCTCATGTGTCTATGTAGGTGGAAAAATAAAAAAGTTATGGCTTTCAGAAGGCAAGGAGGGAAAAACGAACGTGTCACCCAAAAAAAACGCCGGGTCCTTAAAGGGGTTGTCTCGCTACAATGATTGGGTTTTAATTAAAAGATCTTTAAAAAACAAGCAGCTTTGCAATATATGTTCATTACAAATGTCCTACTGATTTTGAGCTAGCCCTGTTAGTATTACTACATCAGCTTCTCAAATCTCTATAGTAGCCGACCTGTTGATCCTTATCTTACTGGCTGTCAGGTCTGAATGACTCATCACCTTTGAAGACAGGTCGGAGCAGAGAGCCCCCCCGCACAGAATGCTTCTGGAGGGGAGGAGGACTCTGGCGTCTGTGTCCTGGATTAACCCTGTGTGTGCCTGCTTCCTCCTGCTCTCTACACAGATAGATGTGACAGCAGTGACCCTGTCTGTTACTATAATCATGATATGTCTTTGGAACTGTGACTATACTAATACTGTACAGATCAGGCATGTGAATACTTTATGTTCTCCTGTATTAGGGACACATCCTGAGTATAGTAACACTGCCCTTGTTGTTGCTGGAGATGTGGAGACTTGTAAGCTAAGCAGGGGATATAGGAACACATGCATCCCCTCTGCTCTATTAGCACACAGCTTCATATTCCTCTCTACACTCCTAGATCAGCCCTCTCCTGCAACAGACCTAGGCAGGCACACACAGGGTGAACTCTGAGAGCAAACCCCCTCCCCCCCCCTGTATAGAAGTTACGTAGCTGCCTGTGTGCTGATGGGAGGGGGAAGAGGGAGCAGAACAGACAGACCAAGAAGCACGCCCCTCAGTTCAACTTACCAGGGACACTGACAGGCTGAAAGCTCGTAATGAGACAACTCCTTTAAGGGGTTAACTTGGAAAGAAGACGGCTTTGGGGCAAATATGTGTATGGACATTACAGAAATCTTGTACAAGATCTTTGCACAATTAAACCTGCAACCGTGACAAGGGGGCATCCTTGACATCTAGACAGAGAAGGTTTTATCAGTATCATAGATTGGGGCTTCTTTACTGTAAGAGCCATGAGATTATGGAACTTGCTGACATAAGAGTTTGTGATGGTGGGTTCAATAAACTTCCCCTACAGTGCACGGCGTGTTTACATGGAGCAAGGTGTACAGTCATGAAGTAACTAATGTAGCAAAAAGATGGCAATGGATCCGTCAGATTGTGTCTGGCCATAAGGTGAATTCTTCTAAGACAAGTTTCATACCCAGTCTATTAGGGTTAGATGCTGTTTGATCTGTATTTTGATCTGTTTTCTGTTAAATAGGTGACTACAGAAGTATGACTAATCAGGCTTCTACTTATCCAAAGAATGGGATTGCATTCAATTGTTTCTGTATTTACTGAAATGATGGTACCCTGCTGTTAAAGAAGGAAAACCAACAATGGCCGCTGAAATAACTTGAAACTGACAAAAGTAATAAATGTAATACATTTCAATTTACTAACAATTAACTAATTAAAATCAGACATTGCTTTTGAATTGTGGTTTAACTGAAAAATGTAGAAAAAAAACTAATATAACTGGCTTGAACAAAAATTATGGTATCCTTAATATTTTGTTGCACAACCGTTTGAGGCAATCACTGCAAACAAATGATTTTTTTTTTATTTTCATGAGTCCCGGGCCACAGGTATTTTGGCCCCCCTCCATGAGTTGTTTTTTAGCGATTACGTTTGGCCCTCAACATCGTCCGGAAAGGGCGTAGTCGATCAACTCGACAAATATTCGTGGAGATTAATTTACATGCCCTTAAAGTCTATGGGAGAGGAAAAAACACCTTCATTCTTTTCACCCAAACAGGGCTGGAGAGGGTAGGGAATTTAAAATTTCCCCAACATCAAAAGGATACGTGTTTCACTTAGGCAACCGCACTTAGGTTATAAAGGCCCCAGAAAAAAAAACACAGACCATTCATATCCCCGTCTTGCACCACAGCCTTTACCCTTAAAAACCCGCATGGGCCCACAAATTAAAAAAATTCCAAAAAGGCAGTATGATTTGAACCATCATTTACTTGAACTGGGGCATTAATATCCCCTGTCCCCGGAACCAGCATGACCCCAACCCCGCTTGGGGCCCCCAGAATTTTTAAAAAATGCCAAAAAGGAGTCTTTCCCCAAACCCCCATTTTTTGTTTATTGGGCAATTTACTATACCTGTCCTGGGCCAAAAGCAAGAGCCCCAAACCTGCATGGGCCCCCGGGTTAAAAAGTGCCGGGAAAAAAGGGGTCTTTTTAACCCCCATTTTAGGTTTTACGGGGGAAAAAATATTTCTTTCCCCCGTCCTGGGTAGCGGGTTTTCCCCTCCGTATGAGTGCGGACCCAAATTTAGCTTCCCGGGAAAAACTGGTGGTTAACGCTCCTTTTCCACCCCGGTGCCCTTTTTTCTTTGGGATTCTTTTTTTTCATTTTTCTTTAAGGCTGGAGGAAATTGTCCCCTGTACTTTGTTCCTGTCCTGCCCATACTCCTGTCCCCTGATTTAACCCACAACTGGGCAAGGGTTTTTCCCGTCTTCCCTTGTAAAAATTCAGAGGGAAATTTTTTTTCCAGCTATTTTGTACATGCAAGTATTTTAGTGTTTTAAATTTTTGAAAAAACATTTTTTAAAAAAGGAAGGGAAAAACCCCCCAGGGGGTTTTTTTCCTTTTTTAATTTTTTAAAAAGGGTTTGTCCCAATTTCAGGGATTGGGGGCCATGAAAAATCTTGCAAAAAAAAAGTCATTTTTCAAAATGTGTCCAAATTAAAAATTGGGCCTACCCCATTCCCTGTTTTTGAAAGGGACCCTTTACCCTTTAAGGGCCCCCCTTTACAAAATTTTGAAGAACAAATGTCCCGTTAGAAACAACATTTTTTTTTTATAATAGGACCCCGGGAAATATAGCGCAGGGCACAGCAAAAAACCCCCAAAAATTCAAAAAATGACCCCTTTAGCCAATTTGGAAAAAATTTGAAGAAAAATTCTGTTAGCAACAACATTTTTTTTTTAAAAAGGACCCGGTATTTTCGCAAATTTCAAAGCAGCATGACCCAAAAAAATTTATAAATATGACCTTTTCAAACTGTTAAAAATTGTGGGGGAAAAGCCACTTAGGGAAACCAAAATTTTTGTTCCCAAAAGGGCCATAATTTTTTTGCTGTATTCACGCAACATGACCCAAAAAAATTTTAAAAAATTTACTTCTCAGCCACTTTTAAAAAAAGTGAGGGAGAAATGGCCCCCTTTTAAAACCACAATTTGTTCCCAAAGGGCCCCCTAATTAAAAGCTGATCTCCCTAGCAACAAGACCTCAAAAACCATTGGGAAAAAGCGAAAACTTCTAAAGATAAAGTGAGTAAAAAGGAATACCCGGTTTTTGTCATGAAACCCTTGCGTCTTTTACAGTCTCCCACAGCAAAAACCCGCAAAAAATGAACTGTTGGGAAAAGGAATAAAAATTGCAGTAAGAAATGTCATTTTAAAAAGGGAAATTTTCAGAGGACCATTTCTTTTTTGGGAAAAAGGAAGGGAAGTAGACCGGCAACTAAACGGTGACCCCGGAAAATTTTCGCCACAACATTTTCAGAGATCCATGGTGGGTTCATCCTTTAAGGGAAAACAAACGATCCAAATTAACTGTGGAAAGGGAAGTGTTTTTTCCTGTAATGACCCCCTCCAGCCGGCGAAGGGGCCGCTCAGATATGAATTTGGGGCTGGGAGGAAAAACAACCCCCCTTTTGGCGGGGCGAGCGAGTCGGGCCAAATTTGTCCATTTTTGGATACCCCGAAGTCAAATTGGGGCCCAAAACATACAAAAAACCCTCGGGGTTGAGACGCAGATAAATCGTGCCGTTTATCTTTAAAACTGGGGCTCTGTGTGTTTGGAAAGTGTGCCCGCAATTGGGAGCGTTGGTGAGGTGGTTAAAAAAGATTCCAGAGGGCACCCCATTGGCTTCTGCCCCCCTTTTCCTGCCGGGTGCCCCTGACGGCTACTTTGGGACTCTACTGCTGCACGTCGCTATGTTGTTAACCCCCGTGACATTTTTGGGGGGCGAGAAGCAACGCAACAGATGTCTTTTTCCCGTTGAAATCAATCAGAAGGTTCCATTTCCCCCGATTTTACTCCCCTATTTGGGTGGGGGGGAAGGGAAAAAGCTGAAATTTTGTTTTGTACCGGGGATCCAGGAGGGTGGGCCCCCCAGTAACTGTTGGGTTTATTTTTATGGCCTTAAATGCGGGGGATCATGTGGAGGGAAAAAGGAGCAAAAAGACTCATGTGGGGAGGATGGAGCCTTTATTTCCCAAACCCTGGGTTTGAGGGGGGCCCAGCAAACTGATTTCCCCCTTTCCCCCATCTTCCCTCCTCCGCCTTTAAAATTCGCGCCAAACCCCTTTCAAGGCAGGGACGTCGGTAAAAATCGGTGTCTTGGAATACCCCCTCCCCCTCCCCCCTCCCCTGCCTCCGGCACAGCTTCAACAAAAGCCCCGGACTTGCCTGAGATGATGCCAAACCCCCCCGAGGGCTGATGCGCCCCCCTTGAACCAGCTCTGGACCCCCCCACGCCCAATGAAGACCGATGAAATTGGGAAAAACTGTCCCGGGGCCCTTTGGGTTTGAGGAGGAGAAAGGCCCGGTCCCCAAATCTTTTGTCCGTCCTTTTTCCCCTGTCGCTGGGGGCCGTTGTTTTTAGAGTGCCAACCATCTTTTCCCGAACTTTAAAATCCCCCCAATGCTCAAAGCCCGACAAGGGCATTTTTCCGCACTTTCCCATTTTGGGGCTTCTTTTAAAAATGGCAAGGATGGTGCAGAGCTCTTTCACCTTTCCCCCTCTCGGTGGTTCAAAAACCCCCAGGTTTCCCTACCCCCTGCTTGTCGCATGTTCACTTCGTACTGCGTAATTTTCGATTGCGGGTGCGCCCAACACTGGAGCTTTTGGGGGGGGTGGGGAATTTTCCCGGTTTTTTGCCCAAAGTCAACAAAAAGACAGTTGACCGGGGGGGCCCCAAAATGACCTGCAACGCAAACCAGGCAGGACGAAGCAGGGTGCGAAGGCGGAAATGGGGAAAATTTGATTTCGGCCTTAAAGTAAAAGGGGAAATCCCCGACCCCGGGGAGCTCTTTAGAAATTTCTGGACGACAAGGTTCATGGGGCATGTGCCAGGGAAGGGGTGTGCTTCCCCCCCTACCCATCTTAAAGGGGCGGCCAGAGGGTTTCACCCTTATTCCCCACACCACCTTTTCCCGGCACAAGGGTTTTGGCACCCACCAGGGGGCTCGGGTCCCCCGGTTTTCGGGAAAAGCCGTCCACGCTTTCCCGACCCTTTGGGGTGGACTTTTTCCAAGACAGAAATTTTTTTCCCCCCCAGGCCCCGGGGTTTTTCTGGGCACGTGTGCCCCAGAGGAAACCCTTGGGGAAAAGGGAAACCCCGCCCAACCCTGCGGGGTTTTTAAGAGCGGGGGCCCCAGCCTGAGAGCCACCGGGGCACCCCCGAGACATCCCTCCCGCTCACCCGGGGAGCTGCCACAAAAATATAAACGGCCCTTTGGGCCCTGTTATTGTCCATGGTTTTCGGTGGTCCCGGAAAAAGACTTTTTCCCCCGGGCCCAGATGCAGACAAAGAGCTTGAAAATTTTAGATGAAACCCTGGCGGCCCCGGGGGGGACGGGTTTTTCTTTTTGGGAAAAAAAATGTCTCCCCGGCATCGGTATGGGGGTAGGGAAGGGGGCCCCGACGGGGCGGAAAAACCCCTTGTTGGGCCACCAGACGGGAAAGGGAAAAATTTCAAAGGGTAAAAGCCTTTGGGAATGCCCACATTCAGGCTTTTGGCTTTGGGGGTGGTTTTGGGTTTTAAAATGTTTCTTTGCTCCCCAAAACCTGGGAAAACAGAAAGGTGGGTGCTAGATGGCCCCCCTTTTAAAAGGCGTTCAGGTCAAAACCCCGGCGGGAGGGGGAAGGGGGAGGATGGGTCTAGGGGGGTTTCTGGGCGGGGGCGGTGGAGGTGATCCCTGATCATGACTTTTGAGAGGGAAAAGGGCAGTGTAGAAAAGCTTGGGGGTGGCGGAGGAGGAAAGGGGGAGACAGAGGGTTTTGAAAAGTGGTTGGAGGCCCGGCGTCGGGCTGGGCCCTTTTTTTGGGCCCAAGTGGGTTTCCCCAATTCAAATCATGCAAACGCTGCATGTGACTAGACAAGTTGGGGGTGGTTAACCACCTTTAAAGGTTTTTTTGCCCCCTAATTAGGGGGTTTACGGCAAAGGCGGCAAAATGACATCGCTGGGCTAAATTTGGGGGCTTCTAAAGGAAAAGGGCCCGGTTGAAGGTCCCCGGACCCTTTTTAAAAAGGCGAAAAAACGAGGAGCCCGGGGGTTTTCTTGACCGTGGCTGCGGAATCATAATTTAGCGGACCTCTGCGGCCCCCCTCTCCCCCTTTTTTTGGGGGAAACCCATACTGGCACTACCCCCCCTCGTTTTTCCTTTCCTCGTCCAGTGATGAAGCGCTCGCAAGCAAATTTTTTGGCCCGAAAAGACCACGTTGGAAACCCCAATGGGCGTCAAAAATCATCATCAACACAGGGGGACTTCGTCGTCCGACATTCTGCACCAGGGGGGCTGCGGGGTTTCCAAAAACCCCGAGGGACTGCAAGGCTTTCCCCCCAAACCCCCCGGGATTTTTGGCCCGATTGACCCCTTTCCCTTTTCCTCCTTGATGGGGAAACAGAACCCGGGCAACAGAGCAGGGGAAAAAATCCCTCTTTTGATCTTTTAAAAAGCCCCTTTTGACCCCCCAACCCCCATTTTGTCATCAAAGAGGTCTTAAAAAATGGAATTTACCACCTTGGGTGGGTACACGAGGTTTTACATTGGGGGTTTTTACCTTTAAATTGGGACCCGGGATTTCTGATGAAAACATTTTTGGCCGTGGGCTGGGGAAAGGGCAGGGGGTGACTGCTGGATGCAGGGGTTGGGATTAAACCAAAGAAGGACAGATTGGGGGAAAGCTGTTCGTTATGAGATTTAAAAGGGCCCTGACCCCGGATGACAGGCCTGACCTGGGCCCCTTTCAAATTTACGATCCCGGGATGCGTGTTTTTCGCCAGCCCCGGAAAGGGGGCACCTTCCTCGTACCTCTTCCTCCCTGTCCCACCCCCCTCTTTGCTCCCTTTTCCCCCCCTGAAATTTTGCTTTCCCTGTTCAGAAAAATAAAAAAATTTGAGAAGGTATGGGGGGAGTTTTGGAAAGTCCCCTTTTTTAAAAAGGGGGAAAACAAAGCTATTCTCAAAAAAAAACAAAAAGGGTGGTATTCAAATTTAAAGCAAAGTAGATCCCATCAACAAATCTGGACTTTGGGCAAAAGTGCAAAAAAAAACGTACTGAAAAGTTTTTCGGATAATAAAAGGTAATTTTTTTGGGACCAAACAAATTTACCCCTTTGGGACTACAAATTTGCTGTATTCACAATTTTTGGCAAGGTTTCCCCCAATGAACAAAGCTGTAGGCCAAAAGTGAAAAAAAACCGTATCTTAAAAGTATTCGGATAAATTTAAAAGGGATTTTTTTGGACCTTTCAATTCACCGGGGGTGACTACAAAATTGTGTATTCACAATTTTAAGTGCAAAGTGCCTCAAAAAAAACAAAGCTGTAAATGCGCCAAAGTGAAAAAAAACGGATCTGTAAAGATTGGATTAAAAAAAGGTATTTTTTTTGGGACCTAACAAATTTACCGTGGTGACTACAAAAAAGCTGTATTCACATTTTAAATGGGAAGGTGCCTCAAATTAAAAAGTTTAGTGGGGCAAAAAAATGAAAAAAAGGGCCCATCTGTAATGTATTTTGGGTATAAAAAGGGATTTTTGGCACCCATCAACCTTGCTGACTACCCAAATTTGGCAAAGGAAAATTCTAATAAAAATGGAAAAAAAGGTTTTCCTTTTAAAAACCAAAAAACAAAAAGTTTGGAAATTTTTTTTTTTGGGCAAAAATTTAAAAACACCTAACTTTAAATTTTACGAAGATAAAAAAGTGGGGGTTTTGCACCTAACAAAAATGACCTCAGTTTCTAAAAAGATGTGTAACCCAAAATAAGTTTGGCGCCCCCCAAAACCCGGAAAAAATTTTTAATTTGAAAAATGTTAATAATTTTTAAAAACTATTGGGATGCAATGTCTAAAATTAAGTCTTGGTGAAAATTTATCCAGTATTCTTTTTTAGAGCTTGGGCTGTGTTCCCCCCCGCGGGGGGGCCCGCCCCCCCCCCCCCACCCCCCCCCACCCTACCCCCCCCCCCCCCCCCCCTCCCCTGACTTTTTCCCAAACGGGAGA
>JAODAL010026199.1:0-57195 GCA_025379985.1 Phyllomedusa bahiana
TTCATCTCCCGCCTAGACTATTGCAACATCATTCTCTGTGGCCTCCCAGCTAGCACCCTTGCTCCCCTCCAATCCATCCTTAACTCTGCTGCCCGTCTGATTCACCTCTCTCCTCGCTACTCCCCTGCCTCTCCCCTCTGCCGATCCCTTCACTGGCTTCCCATTGCCCAGCGAATCCAGTTCAAGTTAGTAACCTTGACCTACAAGGCTCTACATAACCTCTCCCCTCCATACATCTCTGCTCTAATCTCCAGATATCTCCCCTCACGCAATCTCCGCTCCTCACAGGACCTTCTCCTCTGCTCTCCCCTTATCAGCTCCTCACACAACCGTCTCCAAGACTTCTCCCGTGCTTCCCCCATACTCTGGAACTCACTACCCCAACACCTCAGACTCTCCCCCACTCTCACCAGCCTCAAAAGCAACCTGAAAACCCATCTCTTCAGGATTGCCTATAACCAACAATAACCCCACCACCGGTACACCGGCCCACAAACATGTCTGCCCCTCACCTTCTGTCTCTTCCCACCTTCCTTTTAGAGTGTAAGCCCTCACGGGCAGGGACCTCTCTCCTTCTGTACCAGTTGTTAGTTATTAATTTGTCACCTTTGTACTTGTTTGACCTATGTTATGTATGAAACCTGAATGTACAGCGCCCTGGAACCAAGGGCGCTCAAAAATAAATAATAATAATAATAATAACCATACATATAATGGATTGATTTACTTTTGCTAATTTTTATTGAGAGTAATGAAACAAAAGAAAAAATATTTTTCCATTGTTTTACTGGAATTTTTTTCACTCTTAGGCCTCGTTCACACGGCTTATTTGGGCGCTGATTTGAGCCGTACTGCGCCCGTATATTCCGCGCAGTACGGCTCCAATCCGTCCCAGTAACTACGGTAATCCACAGTTCTCATAGAGATAATGACATGTTCATTATTTACGGCATGTACGCGCCGTAGATAATGACAGTCTATGGGGCCGGCGAGCTGCCGGACCCTCGCCCCGCTGCCGGTGTAATTGCGGGGCGAAATCCGTCCCCGCAATTACGCCGGCAATAAGCCGTGTGAACAGGGCCTTACTGTGCTTCACAAAAAATGCATGAACTTTAAATGTATGAAGTTAGTGTTTAAGAAAAAAATATATATTTGTACAAAAGAATGGTTTTTAGTTTGCCACATTTCAAAATCCTGTGTGAGTGCTTGTTTTTTGCATAATGGCTAGTCATTTTTGATTGTTACAATTATGTACTACTTATTACTTTTTATTCTTGATTTTGGGAGACAAGATGAACGGGAAAAACTATTTTGGCTTTTTTTATGGTGTTTACTGTGTGGAATAAATAACATTAATTTTATAGTACAAGTCATTGTGGATATAGCAATACTAACTGTATATATGTTTATTTCTTATTTCTGTTACTTTTTAACAATAACACATTACATAAAGGAAAAAAAAAATTTTTTTTTGTAAAACTACACATGGGCAGAATTGACTACACCTGAGCCGTTAAAAGGCCCTTTAGGTCAGAATTCAAAAAACAGCATAGTAAATGTACAAAGGAAGGATAAGAGGAACAATTTTACAGTAACAGAATTGAAGTGCAAGAATTAGGGGGTTATATCATGAACAGAAATCATAAACATAACTTTTAAAGGACAGAAAAGGATCATACATCCTTTCTTCTTCTCCCTGCATATTTGCCAGCAGGGAAAAAGTACAGTATCACACGGGAGGTTGAAGTGAAAGCTTTAGGTACAGTATATGCAGCTTTCGAGGCAGAACTAGAGCCTTAAAGTACTGCTGTGTTCAAGATAAGAAGTATGGTCCTTCTCCCAGGACCGTTGGGAAAATAAGTATTTGATACGCTGACGATTTTTCAAGCTCTCCCACCAACAAAGAATGGAGAGGTCTGCAACTTTTATCGTAGGTACACTTGTGAGAGACAGAATCGAAAATAAAAAGTCCAGAAAATTACATTTTATGATTTACGAATAATTGATTTGCATTTTATTGCATGAAATAAGTATTTGATATAATAGAAAAACAAAGCTCAAAAAAAAAACTTTGTTTGAAATTACAGATGTCAGATGTTTCTTGTAGTTCTTGATCAAGTTTGCACACAGTGCAGCAGGATTTTTGCCCACTCCTCCCCTATAGATCTTCTCCAGATCTTCCAGGTTTCAGGGCTGTCGCAGGGCTACATTGAGTTTCAGTTCCCTCGAAATATTTTCGATTGGGTTCAGATCTGGAGACTGGCTAGGCTACTCCAGGACCTTGAGATGCTTCTTACAAAGCCACTCAGTTGCCCTGGCTGTGTGTTTCGGGTCTTAATCATGCTGAAGCACCCAGCCACGACCCATCTTCAATGCTCCTACTGAGGGAAGAAAGTTGATGGCTAAACCTTGCAATACATGGCCCCATCCATCCTCCCTTCAAAACGATGCAGTCGTCATGTCCCCTTCGCTGGAAAGCACCCCCAAAGTATGATGTGTCCATCCCCATGATTCACAGTTGGGACAATGTTCTTAGGATTGTACTCATGCTCCAAACATGGCGAGTGTAGTCGATATCAAAAAGTCCATTTTTGTCTCACTGACCACATGACCTCCTCCCATGCCTCCTCTGGATCATCTAGATGGTCACTGGTGAACTTTAAAAAAAGGCCCGGGAAAAACATCATATGAAAAAATTTGGGGAAACCCCCATTAACTTAATCATTTTTAGTTCTAAAATTTGGGGGTTACTGCCCCAACCGCCTTTCAATTTTATATACCCCAATAATGATGGACACAGGGAATATTTCCGGGTTTAAATGAGGTTTATTTTCAAAAACAAAATGGCAATTTGCTTAAAACCAAATTTTTACCGGGGCAAAAAAATAACCGGGACCCAAAAAAAAAGTACCCTTAAAATTTATAGATCCTCCTTTTTGGGAAAAAAAACAGCCTCCCCAGTCGCTTTCCCCCTTTTGCTTTTAATCGTTCCTGGTTAAGGTTTTTTTTTTCCCTTCCTCTTTTCAAAACCCAATTTTAATTCATTAGGGTTTGGGGGGTGGTTTTTTCCCCCCCAAAGGACAGGGGCCCCTTCCAAAATTTTCCCCCCAATGTTCAATTATTTTTCATTTTGGGAACTGGGGGTGGCCAAATTTCCCGAACAAATTTTAATGGTTCCTCTGCAAGAAAGCCTGAGTAGATTTGGGCTGTGTTTGGGAAACAATTTTCCTTTTGGGAAAAACCATCCCCCGGGGTAAATTCAAATTAACAAAGATTCTTTTACATTTTTTCCCGAAAATCTGCTGTTAACTGAAATTGAATCCATGGACCCCCAACTTTAACAAAAATTTTCCCGGGGCCGGGATTGGGGGGACCCCACCCCAAAAAATGAAAGGAACCTCCCCCCAAAAAAATTTTAAGGTGGGGGAGAATTTTTTTCCCCGGGAAGGGTGTGTTTTTGGGGGCGCCATGCCCAACGCCTTTTTTTATACCAAACAACTCAATCTTTTTTCATCAGTCCACAGGACCTTCTTCCAAAATGAAGCTGGCTTTGTCCAAATGGGGCTTCTGCTTAAACCCCCAGGCGAATCTGCTTTGTGGCGTGCTTTCAGAAACGGTTTTCTTTCGCATCACTCTCCCATACAGTTTCCCCCTTGTGCAAAGTGTGCTGTATTGTTGCCCGATGCACAGTGACACCATCTGCAGCAAGATGATGCTGCAGCTCTTTGGAAGGTGGTCTGTGGATTGTCCTTGACTGTTCTCACCATTCTTCTTCTCTCCCTTTTGATATTTTTCTTGGCCTAGCCACTTCTGGTTTAAACAAATGTCCCTGTGGTTTTCCTTTTCCTTACTATGTTCCTCACAGTGGAAACTGACAGGTTAAATCTCTGAGACAACTTTTTGTATCCTTCCCCTGAACAATATTGTTGAACAATCTTTGTTTTCAGATCATTTGAGAGTTGTTTTGGGGAGCCCATGATCCACACTTCACAGGAGATTCAAATAGGAGAACAACGTGAAATTTGGCCACCTTAAATACCTTTTCTAAATCATTGATTACACCGGCTATGAAGTTCAAAAGCTCAGTGAGGTTACAAAACCAATGTTGTGCTTCAGAAAGTCAGTAAAAAGTAGTTAGGAGTATTCAAAATAAATAAAATGAAAAGGGGTACCCAAATTATTGCACCAGTCAAATTTGGGTTTAATGCATATTGCACATTTTGTGTTAGTACAATAAACCTCATTTCAATCCGGAAATATTACTGTGCCCATCATTATTAGATATACAAATTGAAATGGCTGTTGCAAACACCCAAATATTTAGAACTAAAAATGATTTAATAAAGGGTCCCAAACTTTTTATATATTATTTTTTACTTTGAAGGGGCGGACCTTCGTGACCTGCAGATTTAATCCCATGACGCATAGTTGTACTAACGGTAATCTTTTAGACTGTGTCTGAGCCCCTGTTAGGTCATTGACCAGGTCCTTTCCCATCTAGTTTTAAGCTGATTCCTGACCTTTTCAAAATCATTCTTCCCCCCCCGCAAGGTGACATCTTGCATGGAGCCCCAGAATGAGAAAGACTGACAGTCATCTTGTGTTTCTTACATTTTCTAATAATTGTCCCAACAGTTTTTTCCTTTTCACCAAACTCCTTGTCTATTGTCCTGTAGTCCATCCCAGCCTTGTGCAGGTCTACAATTGTGTCTCTGGTGTCCTTAAACAGCTCTTTGCCACGGGGGAGAGGTTGGAGTTGTGTTATGTGGACGGGGTGTTTTTTTATACAGGTAATGAATTTAAACAGGTTCAAATAATACAGTTAGCTTGGAAGGTGATCAAATACTTATTTCATACAAAAAATGAAAATTAATTATTTAAAATCATATAATGTGATTTTCCTGATTTTTTGGGGGGGGGATTATCTCACAGTTGAGGTGTACCTAGGATAAAAATTACAGACCTCTCCATTCTTTGTAGGTGGAAAAACTTCCATAATCACCAGTGTATCAAATACATTTTTCCTCACTGTAGGGGAGAGAGATTGTCTGTGGGGCCAGCGGCTGCCGCCCCCCCCCCCCCCCCACACAATGCGTAATTGCGGGGCGAAATACGTCCCGCAATTAAGCCGTGTGAACATAGCCTTAGAAGAAACAAAAAAACAAACAATCACGGTCTTGTGTTTCTACACACACTATATTGATACACTGAATATTAGTGAATTTTTTCTATACATATGTGAAATACTTGTCACTTCAAATAGCTTAGCACTAGGAGACCAAGAAGTTTTCTCTCTAAAACTTATAATCATATAAAACACATTCAAGAAAAAAGTCTTTATATTTGCATATCCACTGTAAAGAATACACCAGCAATACATTGGTCATATGCATTATATACATTCACTACTGTAATCCAGTCATTTAAACATATGAAGCAACATAGACATTTCACTGAAAACGCTACAGGAAAACAAGGCTGGAGAGAACAAATTCCACAATACTATACTACATGTATCTTTTTAAAACACTTTACAGTCAGTACGTTCGGGAACACTATCAGTTGTCCTCTATCCACTACATACAAAGTATGAAGACTATTAAAAGTGCATTTTCTAAAACACATAAATACATAATTTAACATTGTGCAAAATTAAAATAAATAACGCATCATTTCATTTCCTTACAGTATGCTAGAAAATGTGTCACTCATGGGCTAGGGGTAGGACAAAACATAATTTGTAACAAATATAAGAACTAGAATTTTTAGATAATTTGACGTGTTACTAGGATAGGGTTATGTCATTACAGAGAGAAGCTGGATGCCAGTATGTAGCAATGAATGGCTGTCCATGTAATACACTTACTAGTCAGGTCTACTATTTATGCTCTGACTGATGCCCAAGTGGGGGTGACCCCCTCTATGCCATTCATATGCCCTTCAATTGTCTCAATCACAGTGTTGCTTACCTCTCCTTAAACTGCAAGTCACTATCTCATAAGCTTTATCTCCCATCTGGATGTATGGCATACCAGACCTGGGAAAAAGCACTAGGAGAAAAGATGCTCATCCCACCAATGTACAGGCAAATGGATATTCTGCAGATATGAAATATCCGCTCAAATGTTAATATATTTAAAAATGTATCATCCTAACCTGTAGAATTCCTTACTATTCCCTTGCTGTAGCTGTTTGTATCATATCTGTCACATCTCTATTCACAGGCCAGCATAAGGCTATGTTCACACGAAGTACTGCGGCGCGTACATTTGGGCTTCCGGAGCTCGCGCCGATATGCGCGCACTCCCGGGGGGATTTGGGGGCCCGGCAGCCCGCCGGCCCCATAGACATTCATTACTCGCGGCATGTATTCGTCGTGAATAATTGACATGTCACTTATCTCCCCGCACGTACAATACGATCGTATTGTACGAGCAGGGAGAGGAGGCGTAATCCATAGTTCTCTATGAGAACTACGGATTACCGTAATTTCGCCAAGCATCTCGCCCGTATTAGAGTGCAAATCCCGCTAAATGGTGCGTATTACACCACATGAACATAACCCTTACAAAGCATTTTCATAGATTACAACACATTATGTCACCAGACCAGACTGCTCATCTGATGTGTTTATGGACAACACCACAGTAGGTTGTGATCTGTCAGTCAAAACAAACACAATCCTATATCAGCAGCACACTATTAGCACTAAAAACTATCAAAAAGGACATAGGAATTTTTGGAAAAGCATTTCTACTACTTAGAATACATGAAAAAATGTTTGTGGTTCTCAGTTCACATTTTTGATCAGAACTGCTTAAGCCTACCTCCCAATCAGCAAGGGGACCTCAATGCAGGTGGGAACCTACTCTATTGATACCTCTCTTGGTGCCTGTTCAGACCTCCACACTTCAGTGAGTGAAGGCTCCAGCTACAAGGTACTTTGCATTGATTTAAAAGCCTGTGCAGGTGGGTGGAGTGCAAAAAAAACAAAGAGGGGACAGCCATTCCCCATGCAAAGAGTCTAGAAAACAATATTTGGTCGGCACTTACAAAAAAATGTTTGAAAAAAATGAGCATTGGTGCACTCTGGTGTGGCAGCAACATAAAAACACAATCCAATATCAGCAGCACACTACTAGCACTAATAAACTATCGAAAAGGACATAGAAATTTTTGGAAAAGCATTTCTGCCAATTAGAATACATTAAAAAATTTTAAGGTTCTTAGTTCACATTTTGGGTGAAATATAAAGGTAAGTTTATCAATAAAATACGAACAGTTTGAATGTATGTAAAGTATTTCCTTATCATTATTTTTATGAAAAGGAAGTAAAAAGCTTACCAGCAATATCATGGGAGCCATTCCAAAACACAGCATTAAGGGGTTATGAATGTCATAGAGAGTGGTAAACGAGCAGCAGCCCTTACTCTGGTAGACTTGGACAATCTATGAAGTACATGGATGACCATGAACCGGAATGTCCGCCACGTAATACCAACAGAACTGCTTGCCCAGGGTCTCAGCAACTATATCTGGCATGTAACATCAACAAAATCAGGGGTTTGCCAGGGGTTGAGAGAGCTGGACCGGCAGCTCTCATATTAATGGAGCTTATGATGAGGGCTCTATAAATAAGCACAACCTAGTTATGAAATGATTCAAAACTAGAACTCCCAGGCTTTAAGCCACGAGTTCCGAGTCATACAAGCACATACAGCACCACCAGAATATTATATTGTGAATATTGTGAATATTATATTGTGAACTATATAGAATATTGGTAAAGGGGTATTTCCTTGAAGTCATAACTGTCCGATAGGTACGGGTCCCACCAGTAGAACCCACACATACCTTAAGAAAGGGGGCCTCTTTAAGTGGGTACGCCCATCTGACACATTATTTACTATTGCTTACATGTTTAAAACTAAACATTATTACCAAATACATTTCTACATTTCAAAGATAGTGCAGTTTTAATTCCGTATTCATTTACAAACGGTTTAACCTTTGTGCCATAGCAGCAGTGGCTTGACCACTGCATGCTATGTCTGCCTGCTGTCTGATCTGCAGGATGGGAACTTTTCAGTTCCTGCTCTTATCTTTGTTGCTAAGCAAGTAGAGCTCAGTAGCCTTTTGCTATCTTGTCAGAGCTGCAGAAGACACAGCTGGCAAGTGATACTATTATCTTTGAATGTAAATACAAAGATAACAGTGTGAATGTAGAACATTCAAAATGTTCATCTGCCAGCATGTTTTACCCCATTACTAAACTGTACAATGTTATATAGAAATATGGCAAATCTTATTTTTTCTGTATTTATATAATATTTTAGTATTTCTGCACGTCCCCTCAGTGGAGCTTCTATTCATGACAAATGCAGCACTGTTGGGTCACATTTATAGACAGTCGTCCTTCTTGGACAGTGCCATATTTATTTAACCCCTTTATAATCAATGTCTCTCTAACAAGCGCAACTAGAAATAGGAATTGGCAGAGCGAAAATATCAGTCACAGCTGTAGAACCACCCACTGCCTGCACAAGAAGTGGGAGCCTGAAGTCTTAAAGTGCAGCTGCTTGAAAACCGCCAGATGGGAACATTTCTGTTAACCACTATTCTTATAGCAGCCCAGGACAGAAGCTCTCTTAACTAGTTTCAATGAAAGTTCTGAGTACAGCTAAGTCATGTTGCTAAGTCAGAATGCTATAAGTGTCTGAAACAGAAATACCCCTTTAAAGGGAACCCGTCACATAGTTTATGCCACCTGGCTGAGGACAGCACAAGCTAGTGTCAGACCTGCTGTTTCCAGCGCTGTGTCCCTTATCCTGTAAGATGCTGGAGTTTTAGAGTATTTAAATGCTCAAATCTGCAGTTTTCAGCCAGAAAAGAGTCAAGAAAAGAGTCAGTTTAATTCATGACCCGCCCACCTGAGGCTAGCCACGCCCACCTCAACTGATAAACCTATTACTTTGAATATGTAGAAGCATGTGAATAACTGTCAGGTGGGTGGGGCTAACCATGGATGGGTGGGGGTAACACCTGCTCATGAATAAGCTGTCTGTCCCTAGCTTGTGCTGTCCTCAGCAAGGGAGGCATAACCTATGTGACAGGTTCCCTTTAATGTTTCTTGAGCTTCAAGTGTTAAGATTTAATTGAGCCCTGATTAGCACATTCAACACAGTCAAACCCATGTGTAACATAAAAAGTGAATGGAGGGGTAGACAGCTTTTAGACAACACGGCTATCTTCACCTGGGGAGGAAACAATAAGACCAACAGTTCCCTATCTCTTCATATCATGTCTCTATACCTGTTGGCAGATCTCACGGACTGCTGGATCTGCCACCAGAAATCGAACATCCATGGCCATATTCAGTTTGAGTTTTCACAACAGAAAAGACAAATAACAGGGAGCTATACATAGGAAAAAATTCTGAACAGAATGAGCACAGGAGCAATTAAACAAAGTGGACTGAGTGAACATTATCCCCATGCTATTCATTATCAGATTCTGCTAGAAGTCATCCTTGTGCAGGAGTCGATCATCAGTGGATGTATGAAGTTTTAACACTTTTGACCATGTATTTTCTCAATGGTGTAAAAGACATAACACTTTACAGCATGATACAAGTTATCCACATCTTCTGTTATATAAAAGTGTTCATTATTCCTTGATACTTTGAAGAAGCTGCAAAAGGTGATTCTCGATGACTTGTTGAACTGAAACAGTAAAGACAAGCTGGTTAATGGATAGTTATCATTTACTGGTATAAAACAAGATAAGAAGTGTATGCAACACCAGTGCATGTCTATACTTCATAGGAAGGGAAAAAGAAACAATAAAAGGAAGGAAAGGTCTTATTTATGTAGACCTGTAAAGAAAAGTGTGCAAGACAGAAAGAATATTAAAATAATATTATTCTTTATAGAAAAGGAAGTCTCCGGGCAAGTGATGGCATAATGCTAGCATCAGGTTAGCAGAGGCTCCGACTAGAATGAAAAAACCTGTGTGGTCCTATCCAGGTGTGCAGAGAAAATGGTGGAGGTAGATATTCTGATGTTATACCATCACTTCCAAACACTGGAGAACCCATTAAAGGAGGACCGGTCACCAATCCTGACATGTCTGTTTTAGGAACTACTCTTATTTGCATAAAATAACCTTTCTGGAGCCTAATTTTTTAGAACTTATGCTGCTAGTGCTCTGTTACTTCTCCTGAAAATGTAGGAATAAATTGACAAGCGGGTGTTATGATCGCCTGCACCTAAACCATTACCCTAAGGTAATTCTCAGCGCCCATTTTGTTCATTAAAAACCCTGTGTCTAGGTATGTCAAGTCAGCATATAGGTCACAACAATAATGTAATACAAGGGGGTATAGAAGATTTAACAGACAAGTATAGTCATGTGCAAAAGTTTTAGGTGTGGAAAAATTACTGCAAAATACAAATGCTTTCAAAAATAGAAGTGTTAATAGTTTATTTTTGTAAATCCAAAGTAGATTAACAGAAGAGAAATTAAAATCAAGTCAATATCTGGTGCGACCTCCATTTGTCTGGAAGGGATGATAAGACCCCACAAAGCCCCGATCTCATCATTCAGCCTGTCTGGGATTCCATAGGGAGACAGAAGGATCTGAGCAGCCACACAGAATATCTTTGCTTACTTCTCCAAGATGTTTGGAACAACCTTCCTGCCAAGGTCCTTCCAAAACTGTGTACAAGTACCTAGAACTGATGCCATTTCGAAGACAAAGGGTGGTCACACCAATTATTAATTTGGATATTGCTTCGGCTCATTTACCTTGCATTTTGTTAATTGATTAAAATAAACTATTAACACTTCTATTTTTGAAAACAAACTTAGGGGCCATTCACATGGTTTTCTGTCAGTGTTACGCTTGGATACATTTTGAAGTAGAAACCTAGACCATGACAAATGTACACAGACGTATGCATTTCTATGTATATGTCATCGTTACTTAAAACGCAGACAAGGCATACATTTCTGTACGTTTACATTCCTTTATGTAGTTACAAAACGTATACATTTTTAAAAATTTTTATACTTTGGCAACAAATTACATGATGTAAATAAATCAAAATTGTAAAAAACATATGCAAACTTATATATTTATATCTGTATACAACAGATGTATGCAAACATGTGTTTTTTGTGGGGCACAAAAGCATGGTAGTCCATGCTTCTGTATGCGTCTCAAAAACAGTATCCTAATGGAAGTGGTGTCAAACGGAGTCAAAGGCACGCACGTTTGGCAATATGTTTCTACCATTGTACTCAATGAATATATCAAGCTATGTGTTTGGACACGGTTTGGTATCATCCAAACATATACGTTTAATGTATCGGCAAAACGCCATATAAACCCAACCTTACTTAGCAGTCATTTTTCCGCACCAGTATAATGGAGTAGCTGCCCTTGCATCAGCTATTTATTGCCAAATCGGGCTGCATAAATTTTCTAACAATTAATGGACACTTGAATGAGCGATGAGACAATACAGTCATACTGAATGCACTAGTGAAACAGCAGCATAGCTTACAATGGGAGGTTGCTAAACCCTAATAGGGCTTATGGTCAAGGGTTGTTTTAGAAATTACTGTATTAAGCTAGCCACTGCAATTGGCTTAATGGCTTCTGGGCAATATAAGGAATCATACATCATAAAGTGATAAGCAAACTACATATTGGAATTTAACCATTAAAGGGGATTTGCCACCAGACCAAGTACTGACCTCCGTTCAGCATGAGGGCAAGATCTAAACAAATCACGCTGAGTCATGAAGCTGCAGTGGAGAGAGGGAGAGGGGAGGGGGGAGTGAGGAATCCAAAGGAGCTCTCAAAAACTTAAGTGAACTAATAAACAGTACAACAGTGGATTCAATACAGCAAGAAAAGAGCCATACACGGCACTGTCAGGAGAAACCTTATCTGCTAAGCAGCTTATGACAGAGACGCACACAGACACACACAGCCAGAGCACAGAGCCTGCATAACGGATCCTGTGACATGTTCACTCAAATAATCAAACTATAACTTGTGAATTCTGTATACAAAAGAGAACACCTATTCTAAACAGCAGATTGAAAGCTTCTTCATCAGATAAAGCAGAGATCTAATAACACTACAGCTAGTTATTCTGTATACAAAAGAAAACATATTGCTAACCGGTGCCTTAAAAGACCATTCATTCTGCCTGTCATCAGATAAGAAGTGATTCACGCAAGCGCGGCCTTGCTCCTGGGTCGTGACTAGGGGAAGCTTTGTGGTAACCAAGGGGGGTTGAGAAATGCTGTAGCTCTCAGAGTTTTCACTTTTTTTAATCACATATATTTAGAAAAGTGATTAAATACCCATTTTGGAGGTTCCCACGTCAACATTACATGGTGGCAAAACCCCTTTAATCATGTATTATATATTCGTGACACATCCTCAAATTATTTATAGCATGGTTTCCTATTGACTTAGTGACGCTAGAGCATTTTCACAATGTTGACCAGATACTGACAATTAGGAGCATGATGCCATGCTTGTTTCAATACAATCGCTTATATGTACACAAGCTGAATAGATTTGGACATAGACCCAGAAGATTGGTTATTGTAAATACATAACTTACCACTCCTGTGGCCCAGTGCTACAGACAGGTCCATAGAGTTATATCCAGAGTCTGTCTCAATGGTCGGATCTGCCCCGTTCTCTGCACAGTCATAACAAAGTATCATTAAGAAAAATTAAATGACAGTCTTTAAGTTTCCCAAAATCTTCTCATTGTTCATGTACATTACCTATATGTAATATGTTCTGTCTTATGGGACTACATGTATGTGTGATCTGCTTAACTTTATATCTAGTAGAATAAACCCATACACTACCAGGAGAATTTTCACACCTATGACGAGCAAAAAACCTGAATTATAAAATTAAATGCATCATATTGTTTCTGCCATACACATCCATTTTCTGGGAGTGCACACCAGATGCATTGTAAAAATGCCACTCAACACTTTACAATATTGAGCGCTGTCATGCAATTTTGCATTGAAGAATAACATTGTGTAAAAAGATGCCAAAAAACTTGTCTGTGGCTAAAAGTCTAACACAAGCAAAGCCTAAGGCCCTATTCACATCATGTTTCGGGCCTCCGTCGCATGTATCCACCAGGATACCATGAAAACACTACATAAAAGTATAAATGAATGTGAAATGGAACAAACGTAGTCTTAAGGCGACTAGGTTTGCCCTATAGTCTACTATTGCTCTGTCACAGTCAATGTTGGGATACCTTTTTCAAGGTATCCTAACAGATACCTATGACAAGGCCTGAAATGTCACATGAATGGGACCTATGATGCACAACACTTCTTAAAAAAAAACAAAATCAGAATGTGCCACATATCTATAGTAGAGAATATAAGACAGCACATCCTAGGTGAAAAGTGGTCTTTATTTACCCAAGCGATGTTTCAGCTCTAAGCAGAGCTTTTTTTCAAGCAGCTTGGCCTGATTAGTGGGTGATTCCATGCGTAAATCTTCTTCACACTCAACAAACATAAAACAGACCCTCAACCCTCCTACGTTTTGGAAAGAGGGTGGGAAAATAAAGAAAAGTTCCTGTATTTCTTAGCTGCGGTCTCCACTGCGCACATTTTCAGTCCGCTGAAAAAAAACGAAAACGTTCTGTAGTCTCCGCAGAACGTTTTTTTTCTGCTGTTTTTTTGCCGCTGGTCGTTTTTTTGGAACAGGTTTCAAAAAACGACAGAGTAGGGCAGAAAATTTGCTATTGAAGTCTATGTAAACCGCTGGACGTTTTTTTGGCACAGTTTTTGGACAGTCCTGCTGAAAAACTGCCCAGGTATTTAACAAGGTATATGAATTTTGCATACATTAAAAACTGCCCAATAAACCAAAAAACTGAAAACCACCCAAAAACTAATCGGAAACACAACTGCTTTGGACTAACAACCGATGTTCAAAGCAGTTTTTAGGCTATGTCTCCACTGCACACATAAATGGACGTTTATCATTTTCTAAAAACGCTGAAAAAAACGACTGAAAACAGATCCCATAGATTTTAATGGTAAAAATGTTCTGTAGTTTCCACGGAACGTTTTTTTGCTGCTGGTCGTTTTTTGTAACAAGTTGCAAGAAACGACAGAGCAGGGCAGAAAAATAACTATTGAAGTCGATGTACACCGCCAGATGTTTTTTGGCACAGTTTTTGGATGGTTCTGCTGAAAAACTGCCCAGGTGTTTAACAAGGTGTATGAATTTTGCGTGCATTAAAAACTGCCCCAGTCCAGAAACACGCTGAAAACCACCCCAAAAAAACTTGTCGGAAACACAGCTGCTTTGGACAAACCACTGACGTTCAAAGCACTCTTTAGGTTTTGGACGAGTTCTTTGTCCTACCGTATGCCATGTGACTCTGGCCTAAGGCTGTGCAAGGGGAGTGGTGACGGTAATATCCTGACGTCACTTTTCATCTAGAATATGTAGTCTGGTACCATTTGAAAACGAAGATCCTGGACTAGTATAACACAAATTTCTAAGTTTGCCCATGTATTGTAGCTGCAGCAATCTTTATACTGATAACGTATTACATACATTCTTGGCTGTAAAAGGGTTAAAGTGTATGTTTACTACAGGACACCATATTACTCTAGGCTTACACAGGCAAATGTAATTGAGTTTTTGATGCATTTTATTCTTAAAATGATTGAAACTTCTCTTCTACAAAGTTGGTGGTTACTGAAAGTGGTCGACAAGTTTGTCCGAACCATTTAGCAGAGGTCCTATAATGCAGAGGCATTGATCGCTTTCTCTATAGCAGTAAAGTGTCTGGCTGAAAGATAACATTTACCAGCATGACCATCTCCACTGGGTGATTTGAGCTGCAGAACTGTGATTACAGCTCTAGGCTACAATACCAACATGCAACGTATTTAAATAGTATGTATAATTCATGTAATATGCTGTATAAGACCAACATAAACTTTACGGCTGGATTCAGACACATAGGTTTACTACATCTTTCATGGTGTTTTCATTGATGTCTGTTAATTTTTTTTTTTATGTAACTAGATGTTACTTTAAAAGCTATGGTAAAATACGGCAAAGCCTACATACTGAGTATTTTTGGTATCAGTGTCGTTGCATTTTTTAGAAAACAAAAATGTTTTTGGAAGTGCTGTTTTAGGGCTCGTTCACATGGCTGATTTGGGCACTGATTTCAGCCGTACTTCGCGCGGTATATGCGCTGCAGTACGGCTGAAATCCGTCTCTGTCATTACGGTAATCCACAGAGAGAACTATGGATTCCGTCCCCCTCCACCGCTCGCGAATCCGGGGGCATGGAGAAAGTGACATGTCAATTATTTATGGCGCGTACGCGCCGTGAATAATGAATGTCTATGGGGCCGGCGAGCTGCCTGCCCCCCGCCCCGCTGCATGGCAGCCGGCGTAATTGCGGGGCAAAATCCGGCAATAAGCTGTGTGAACTAGCCCCTATAGGACTTCAAAAACAGAAAAAATGTCAAAATGTTATAAAAGATATATAATAAAAATAGAAAACAACAGCGTGTGTGACTTTTTTGGGATGGTTTTAAAATGCTGAACTAAAAGTGTGTGTGCATGAGCCCTAAACATGCAGGTAATCTATCATCATCTATATACATAGTGCATACTCACCCAGGAGAATTTTCACACATTTCACATGATTGCCATGAACAGCATATAACAAAGGAGTTCCACCATTCTGTAAAAAATGGGTAACATTGTAAGTCTATTAAAGCATTGAAAAGCGTTGTGTTCATCTTTTTCTTACTATCTGCATTTTTACAACTTTTTTTAGATTGTGATCTTACCCAGTCGTATTCATTGACATCCACTCCACAGTCCACTAGCATTTTCACAATATCCGTGTAACCTTTACTACAAGCCAGTGACAAAGCACTTTCACGACCTTTACCGAGGACTTGAGGATCTGCACCCTATAGAAAGGACAGATGTTAGAGTATAAATGTATATTTTTTTTACAGCGAGGTTCTGTCTTTTGTATCCTATTTTTAATCAGATTGCCTTTATTGAATGTAATATGCATTGTAGGCATAAGACAACAATAACGAGAAATAACAATTGCATTTCAATCAGAACGGGTACATATCAAAATTACAGTAATAACTCACAATATAGATATACTCTCAACAGTGTAAGGATAACCATTTTTCCCCCTTTTTAAAAAAAAAAAATAAAATTAAAAAAAGGATCTAATAGAAAATATACACCCCAAAGGGGTGCTCAGAAAAGCATAATTAACCTCTTTCAACTACTTTCCCCCCAGCTCCCCAAACAGAAGTACACATCTGCTACTCGACTCCAATGAATAAAGATCTACCCAACATCAGGTATTTAAGTGATAAAAAAAAAAATAATCAAAAACTTGTATTAAGGACTATGTTATAGGCGAAACATACACATCACCCAAATAGCCTTGTGGGGGGTTACATAATTAAAGGGGTTGTCTCATAAAAGGGATTTTTTTTTGTAAAGATCTTGCAAAAAAAAAAAACCTTAGCAATACTTTCCATTAACAGTGCCCTACCCATTTCCCAGATATCCCCTCTTGTAAGGGGTGCTCACTCCCAGGGCCCCTAAGTAAGACCTGTTTGATCTCTCCCGATAGGCCCAGCACTGGTTGTATACACAGCCTGGCTTCACTGCAGCCTAGTGGAACCTAATACGCCCTGAATTCAAAGTGAAAACTAAAAAACGGGGACTGATAAGATGAATCTGTATGAGACAACCCCTTTAAGTTCGAGGGCATAAATTACCAAACAATCACCCAAAGGAGCGGGACGGAAAACCCCGGGGTTCCAGCTTTGGCCCCCAAAATTTTTTTTAAATTCTAACTGATTTCTTTTCATATAATTCCCGTTCCAAATTAAAAAAATTTTATTTAATTTATTAATAAATTTACTGATAGTAGGGGGGAGATGATTGAAATCTACCTAAAGGCCATCAGCTTTCTGGCCATATAAAGCACACGAGAAACACAAAGCTGATGTTTGTCAGAAAAGACCACGTCATCCAGATAATACAGTGCATTGGGTGCCTTTTGGATCTTAAAGGGGTTGTCTCACTACAAGGATTGCTTTTTATGTTAAAGATCTTGCAAAAACAAGTACTTTTGCAATATGGCCCCATTAACAGTCCCCCCACTTTTCCCCGAGATATCCCCCTCTTGTATGGGCTCATCAGCCCCTGTGGCGCTAAAAAAGCCACAGACCGTTTGATCCTCCTAATAGGCTGCCATGCGTGGCTAAACAACCGGGCTTCATGCACCTAGGGGAAACCCAAAAACACCCCTGAATTCAAAGTGAAACCAAGACAACAGGACTGAGGTAACATGAATCAATGTAGTGAGACAACCCCTTTAAATGTGCAAAGGATCTGAAAACCATTTCTATGCCTTACATTCTGTAGTAAAAATTCCACAACGGCTATCTGTCCATGGGCTGCAGCCCACATAAGTGGCGTGAAACCTTCTTCATCTGTGAGGTTGATCACGTTTTCTGACAAGAAAGTAAAATAATGTTTTAGAAACAAGACTGAGAAAAATAACATAGAATCCTAACTGCAGTGGTCCCTCAACATACATTTGTTTCTCCCGGGTGACCCTTGTGTGAGAACCATAAATTTTGTTTTTAAAAACCCCCAAATGCACCCCAAAAAAATGCAAAAAAAGGTTAAGGGGGAACACGGAGATATAATAAAAAGATAAAACAAGTTCTTACATAAACACAAAAGGCTGCAGGGAAAAAAGGGGGAAAACATTTCTGTTTTGAGAACAGGAGCATCTTACTTCATACACAATGCACCAGAAAAAAGAAAATGGGGCCGTCACCTGGGACAGTAGAATTTTTTGGGGTTTAATGCATACAAAAATGCCTGATTTTTGAACCCGGTCTCAGGGGGCAAATAGGCGCACCAGCCGAAACATCAATTCTGACTCAGGTAAACAAACCACTTTGAAAGTGGTTTACCTGTTCCATCAGTAATGCGCCTAGAATTGCCGCAGCGAAGCTATAAATCTATAGCTTCGTATGGTTGTAGTGCGCTCCGCCTACCGCACTCACCCTGAAATCAGGCGCATTACAAAGTGCCGCGGGCGCTCTGTAATGCGCCTGATAATGGCATTCGCAAGGCTTTTCACTATTGCGAACGGTGCTGCCTCTGATGTCGGGCTGAAAATACGCTAGACTTCTGGCACAGCCCTGTTCATACATGTCCCCCCTAGTGGCCAAAGGAGCCGCTTATCCTGGCACATGTAAAAAGCAGTACAGAACATGTAGTACTGCACTGTTCCATAGAGAGGCGCCATTAGTCAACAAATCACTTTAAGCGATTTACCCATACAGATGTTTCACAAGTAAAATTGTACAGCAACTGTAGTTTAAGATACAATATCCCAGAAAAGACCAAAGTATGGTGGAAATACTGTAACCTAAGGCCATTGTAATAGGAGGGACCACTGTATAATATTGTACTGACCATCTGGTAGTACCTAATGTAAATTTGTGCAATTTAATACACATAATTGAATACACTAAAGAAGTCATGGTATAGCCCATCATAAGATAACAGGGGAGCTATGGAATGGAAATCTACTATATACCTAGGACCTTAAATGGGAATTCCCATTTCAGACACTTGTTGCATACAGATTTACTTTAAATCATTTTTTTTTTTTTAAAGCATGTAATAAAAATCAGATGCAAAGAATAAACGAGTTACATACATAGCATGACATACAACCATAGGTCACATAATAAAATTCGGATTATAGTACTTACAGTAAAATCCTTTTCTTGTCCGATTCATTGGGGGACACAGCACCTCGGGTATAGGACCTCGCTCTAGGAGGCTGCCACTAGGAGTAAACCAAACGTGTTGGATCCGACTTGACAAACTATATCACTCATACTAACACCAGGCTATTCATTTGGTACAAAAGCCATAGCAGAAAGGAAAAACCACAGGACGATTCAAAGGAGAGATCGTCAAAAATGACAATTGGAATGAAACAAAACAAAAAAAGAGGGGGAGGGATCTGTGTCCCCCAAAGAAAGTACAAAAATCCAAATTTCTCGTTAATATCACTGGAGGACACAGCACCTTGGGATGTCCAAGAGCCTGGGTAAAAAAAATGTAAAAAAATAAAACAGCAGTGCGAGTCAGTAAGAACCTGAAGCACAATATGGCCGCGGCTTGCGTCAGCTGAGGCCAAGGTATATATTTGATAGAACTTATAAAAAGTATGAACTAAAGCCCAGGTTGCAGCCTTGCAGACCTGAGATGCCGAAGCACAATGCCGCACCGCCCAGAAGGCACTGACCACTCGAGTGAAATGAGCGGTGACTCAGAAGAGAGATTCACCACTGGACCGGTAGGCTTCCGACATGGCAGACCGAATCGAGCTGGCAACGGTAGCCTTACTGGCCACCAGACTTCTATGCCGGCCTCCTGGAACGACCAAGAGAGAATTGGAAAGCCTGAAAGATTCAGTGGCCATGAGGTAGATCGGACAACATCCAAACAATTCAGAGACCCTCCTGAGGATGCGAGGGACAAGGGCAAAATGAGGGCATTAAACCGGAATGAGGAAACCACTTTACGGAGAGAACGGCAATGGCATTCAAAACAAGACTTAAGTTCAACAGCTTGACTGGCCTACGAATAGGTGGAGCGGAACAAGCCACCCCTTGCAAAATAAGTCTTGACCTGAGGATGGGAGGCCAAGGTGTGCTGAAAAAGAATAGAGAGTGCAGAAATCTGACCTCTCAAGGAGGAAAGACCAAGGCCCCGCCAGACCTGACTGGAAGATAGTATTTGAAGGGTAGAAAAACCCAATGGGTGAAAACCACACATCTCGCACTAGGCAAAGAAGGCTTTCCACGTATGATAATAAATACAGGCAGACTGCAGCTTGCAGGCCCGAATTATGGTCCGAACCACAGAATCCGAGAGACCGGAAGATTCCAAAATTGTGCTTTCAACGGCCAAGCTGTCAAATGCAACTCGGGTAAAGTAGGATGTAATAGAGAACCTTGGGAAGGAAGGTCTGGGAGCAGAGTGAGGGGCCCGGGAATATCTGCTAACAAGGCGATGAGATCCATGTACCAGGCCCTGCTTCCCTGTTCATGCTGCTGCTGGCAGGAGAATAATACTCCATTCTGGCAATTCCAAATGCTGCTGTCTGCTTGTGCTTAAAGGAAACCTCATCCATAGAACTGAACAGCAGCTGCCACTTCATCATCCTCTCCAGAGACACCGGGGTCCCCAGAAAAGGCTGTATCCAGGAGTGCTGCCTCTCTATCAGCCAGCGATCTGTCTGGAGAGAGATCCGGCGACACAGGAACCAGGGAACTCTAGCCCTCTTACCCGAACCCTCCTTTCAGGATGTGCCGAGCACAGGGCTCAGGAAGGTGGTAGGTTGGGCAGTAAGCAGAGACAGCAGATGATTTATGCCCACACCCAAACTGCCCCGGGAATCCAAAAGAAAAACCGTGGAGGCGGTAAGTGGGGATGGGTGACCTGCGTACATAGACAGCGTCTGGTTTCCTGGCGCCCTCACGGGATCACCGGCAGAGGCGACCACGTTGACGACCCCTGTGACAGGTGAGAGAAAAGCTCCATCACCTCCTGAAAAGCAAAAGAAATAAAACTAAAAAAAAAAATGAGCAACCGCACGGGGTACGTCTGTCCCACACACTAGGGCCCAAACCAGTACCTGGGTCCAGTAGGAGGGCATACCAACACTTTGGTTTCTGCCAGTGTCAGGCACTAGGGGAGGGGGCCCATACCCAAGTTTCTTGCCCCAATACAAAAATGAAAGTAATGAAAAACCAATGGAAAGGTTGTAAACCAAAAAAAGGGTTAAAATGAGAGAACATAGCTCCATCTTGGCACCTCCCTATCTTGCAGCCCCCGCCCCCAAACAAGGGCGGGGATGAAATTAATTTCCCTTTTAAAAGGGAAACCCAATGCTAAGCTTTATTTTGTGGAACCATATGTATGAAAATTGGCATCTTTTCCCTGTGGTTCTGCCCGTTCCTACCAGCAGGAAGGAGGGTTAAAACTCGTAGAAACCTTTTAGACTTGTCTTTGTCTTTAAAAGAACCGTCAGGGGGGGTTTTTTCTGCCCTAGAACAGGGTGCGATAGAGGGGGAAGGACTGAGCCGGGATAATAGGTTTTTAAAGATAAAGAGAGGAGCTGACTCTGTGAAAAAAATGAAAGAGGGAGAAGCTGGCCTGGGATATATAGGGTTATATGAAAGGGAGAAACTGACTCTGTGCTATAAAGGGTTAAAAGATAAGGGGGGAGAAGCTACCCCCGGGGAAATAGGGGTTAAATTAAAATAAAGGGAGAAAGCTGACTCTTGATAATAGGGTTTTAAAGAAAGAAAGAGAAGCTGGCTTGTGAATATAGGGTTAATTATGAGGAAAGGAAACGACTCTTTGGGGTATATAGGGTTATATGAAAGGGAAAAGCTGAACTCGTGATATAAGGGTTAAAAAGAAGAAAGAGAAGCGAGCTTTGTGATATAAGGTTAATGATAGAAAGAAAGCGAGCCTGGATATTAAAGGGTTAATGAAAGAGGAGAGGACACCTGTGATATGAGGGTTATAAGATTTGGAGCAGATTTGATAAAAAGCAAGAAAAACCTACGGGCCCCAAAACAAGAAAATCCCCGCTTCCCCGCCCCCACACCCGATTAACGCTTTCCCGGTAAAAAGGGTTACGAGCAAACGTCAAACCTGTATTTGGGGGGTAAGCAGTCTTTTAAATTTTTCTTTTTTAATTTTTTTCTGCTTTTTTCTCAGAAAACTCTTCCACATATTCAACCCTTTTAAAAACCGAGGGGCCCGCTTTTCCCCATTTTAAAAAAAAACCTGCTCTTTGACCCAAAAAAAAAAAGACCGACAGGTTTTAGTTCAAGCAGCTAATTTACAAAAAGGCCCAAAAAATCTTTTGGCAAACGAAGGGGACTAAGCGCCCCAAAAACCAAAGGGTGGGGTTTGGGGTGAAGAAAACCCACAAGTGGGGCACATATCTTGGGAAATATTATTTTGATTAAAAATAGAGGTTTTTCCAAGGCACCCATTACAAAAAAAAATGTGGATCCTCATTACCTTGTTCAAGCGCTTTTCCAATACACCATCTCTCCCCGGGCACCAGCTGGGACGACAGTGCTTGGAAAGGGACAAAATCGGACTTTAAATCTGCAGGCCAAAAAACACACAAAAAACAGGACTATGCAACAATTAAATTCATAGTGCAAATTTACGCCCTTATGGGCGAGTGCCAATTTACAGGTCATGCCGAATAAGTTGTTCTTTCTGTGCTTGCAAGAATTTCAACAAGGAAACCATGCAGACTGCCCAAGGCAGATTTCTGTCTCCTATACTTTTGTATTTCAAACCCCCCAGGGAAATCCAGTCAGTTCTGTGGGGCAAATTTTAAAACGCGCCGAAAAACTCAAGTAAAAACAGTTTTAGCGAGGCCGCGATTTACATTGTAATCAGGAGGGGCCTACTTTTGGTTTCGGTCATTTTTAACACTTACTTTGGGCAGATTAGGCACCTAATCCGCCCCAAAATAAGCGTTGAAATCAGCCATGTGAATACCCTAACTGTATAGTAATCACTCCATAGATTGTGTAGCGCCTCACTCAGCTTGGACACCCTCCTGGGCCATCCTGTGGGTACTTAGCTCACTGGATCGCCAAACTTTTTTAAAGCATTGGCAACCGACACCAGGGTTTTTTTAAAAAGGCCCCCCCACTTATTCAGGGACAGAAAAAAGGCACACCGTACACAGGAAAAAAAATATAAAAAAACCCTCTCCATCTGCCCCCTAAATAAACAATATAAGAGTCCCCTCTAATCTTGGCTGGGCCCCACCTCCAGTTTCCCCCCAATACTGTACATCCCGTACACTATAGGCTTTCCCCAACTTGCCTTAAGTCTGGGGCTAACGCCTTTCCTCACTCTCTTCTGCCCCCTCCAGGGAAACAAACCACACCCCCGAAACCGGAGTAGGGGGCCTTTAATAGGTTTTTCCCAAAACCTTCCAAACGGGCTGGGAAAACGGGACCGGGAAAGTGGGAAAAGCCACCCACGCACTGCAGCGTTCCGGAAAACACCATAAGCTGGCATTAGCCATACTAATTAAAAAATGTCAGCTACCAAGTTCTGACCGACAATACCTTCTTCCCCCCCCCAGAGACCATGCCCTCGGTGGCCTTCTCCCCCGGGCTCTTACGTACACCACCTAGGCAGCACCAGCACCGCCTATGGTTGCTCTGCCACAACTGCCATTAAGGAATCGTACGAAAACACCCATCCAGCAAGTACCCCCCTTTTTTAAATTGCATACATCACACAGGATCCCAATTTATTACACTGTATTAAAAGGGAAAAAGTTATCACCCAGAGTACTAGTTCTGAGCTTAGTTTCCAGAAGATCAGCTAAACTATGAGAAATATCAGTTTTTATCATCGGGAAATTGAAAAGGCCAAAAAGTGTCAAAGTTTAAACAAATATCTTACAAAAAGAACTGAAAGTGCAGAGTATGTAACTTACATTGTAAACCCTTTTTTTTCAAAAAATCACCCAGGGTCTTTAAAAGAAACCCTTCAGCTTTACTGAAATGTCCAAATTACATTAAAACAGTGCCTTGCGAAAGTTTTTCGCCCCCCTTGAACTTTTAAAACCTTTTGGCCAAAAATTTTTAATTATTTTTTTTGTAAAGGGAATTTAACAAAATGGGGGCAATTTTAAATGGAATAAATTAAATTTGGGTATTTTTAAAAATTTTTTAAAAAATAAAAAAAAATGAAAAGGGGGGGCGTGCAAAATTTAAAAGGCCCCCTAAGTTAAAACTTTTTTTAAATGCCAAAAACCCCCTTTCTGGGGAATTTCAGCTGCAAAATCGCTTGGGGGGGTGTCCTATCGTTTTTTCCAAACGAAACTGAAATTTTTGCCCATTCTTTCCTTTTCGCACAGCTGGAAACAAAATGAGGTTGGATTTGGGGAAAGGGGTTTGGGGAAAAAGCTGGGGCTCCCGGAGGTTTGGGGGAAGGGGTTTGTTAACAGCTTTTTAGCTCAGGAGGTTGGGTTAAGAGCGTTTTTTGAACAGCTGGACTCAGTAGGTTGGATTGGGGAAACGTTTGGAACAGCTGGAGCTAAGCGAGGTTGGATGGAGAGCGTTTTTGAACAGCGGAGTCAGTGAAGGGTTTGGGTGGGGAAAAGGTTTTTTGGGAAAAGCTGGAGCTCAGGGAGGTTTTGGGTGGAGACTTTTGTGAACAGCCGTTTTCCCGCTCTTTCCCCAGATTCCGATTTTGGGTTCAGGGCTGGACTTTTGACTTTACCAATTCTAACACCCTTTTAACGTTTATTTGTGAACCTTTTCCCTTGTAGGGTTTTTCTTTTTTTTGGGATCATTGTCTTTTTGGAAATAAACTCCGTCCCACCCTCAGGCTTTGCAGACCCAACAGGTTTCTTCCAAAGGGTCCTTTATTTGGCTCCACCATCTTCCCACAATTTAAAAACCATTTTCCCTGTCCCTGCTAAAAGAAAACCCAAAACCCATATCCCCCGCCACCACCATGTCGACAGGGGGGGATGGGTGTCGGGGGGATAGCTTTTGCTTTTACACCAACCAAAACTTTTTTGCAAAAAACGTGGCCAAAAAGGGGATTTTGGTTTCCTCTGAGCAGAAGCACTTTTTCCACAGTTTGGTGTCCCCAGGTGGCTTGTAAACTTTAACAAGACTTTTCAGGATTCTTTGTAAAATGGCTTTTTTTTTTCCGCTCTCCAAAAAAGGCCAGATTTGTGCAGGACGACTGATTGTTGTCCTGGGGCCAACCCCCTCCCACCTCAGCGGGAGATCTCTCATTCACCAATGATCAGGCCCTTGGGGGAATCTCTGATCATCTTCTCCTATTTGAGATGAAAGTTTTTAGAGGACGGCCGGCTTGTAATTTGCAGGGGCTATCCCTTCCATTTCAATATTACTCTTCACAGTGCCCCTTTTTGGGATTTTAAATTTGGAAATTTTTTTGTATCCAAATCCGGCTTTAAACTTCTCCACAACAGAAACCGGGACCTGCCTGGTGTTTTCCTTGGGCCCTTTTGGAAGTTTCCGCGTTTAAAAACCAAACCCTGAACAAACACAGAGCAGGTGCATTTTTTACGAAACTTGATTACACACAGGGATTATATTTTTTCATCATCAGTCATTTAGGCACTTGGGCATTCAAGATCCTCATGGACTTTTGGAGTGGATTTCCGCACTGAAAATAAAGGGGGCCGAATAATATTGCACGTCCCATTTTTCAGTTGTTTTTTTTTTTTTTTCAAAAATTTTAAAAAATCCAATAAATTTTTTTCTCCACTTTTCCCAATTTGTCCCAATTTTGATTTCTTCACAAAAAAAATTTTAAATTTTATCTTTTTGTTTAACCTGAATGTGGGAAAAGGTTGAAAAGTTCAAGGGGCCGAATACTTTTTCCCAAAGGGACTGACTTAAATTTTCTTAAATCCTTGCACTGTGCCTCTGTTATTCCTTCTGTAACAGTGTCAGATGGTCTTTCTAGAGGAAAATATACTTATTTTAAACAGGGATACAAGTATTCACTACAACAGACATGTGAGGAGAGAAGAAAGATCTGCTTTAAAAAAGTTTAAACCACAAATAAAACTGTCTAAATGCACGTTTCTCGTCAATTGCATTGGAGGGCACGGCACCGTGGGTATAGGCCATACTTTATAACCTCCTACAAAATTTAAAAATAGTTTTTTAGCCTAAATGTCTGTAGGAGGCAGACGTGACCAGCGCTGCAGGTCTACTGCATTTCAGATTTATTGAATTTCCATGTTAGGTGGTGCAGGAGTTTCTCCTCCCCAGTCAGAGGGGTCATCATGGCAGACCACTTTTGTTGTACCCCCTGAGGTTGTCAGAAATCCAGACAAATCTGGTCTGCGCTTCCTTGTTGCCGCTCACCCACCCCTACTGGGTCTGCCGCATGCAGACATGGATGTCGGTGCCCCATTTTGGTGCAAGGTTGCCGAAGGAGTATCCCACAAAACACCCAAAACCCAGACGGGGGTATTTTTTTTCCCCACCCTTGGGACCCGTTTTCAACATCCTATGGTGCTGTGTTCCCCAATGCAATTCATGAACAAATGGATTTTTGGACTCACAGTAAAATCTATTTCTCAGTGGATTCATTTGGGGACACAGCTCTCTCCCCTTTTTTCTGTTCCTCCTTCTTCCTGGGTAGCATTGCCGAGTTCTTCTCCTGAGATAGGATCCTGGCTTTTCTTTTACCGTGGGCTCTCCTTCCTACAGCTTTAGGCACAAAAAGATTTCCTGTTTTTCGGTAGCAGAGTTTTATCTGCCTGAAGGCCAACCTTTTACATTTATCTAGTGTCACCTCCCCCCGGAAAAGTCATCCCACGGTGCTGGAATCCGGAAAAAACTACAAAAACAATTCATTTTCCCCTTCCTAAATCTTTTTTTATCTATTTCTTCCACACCTTTTACACACATTTATAACACTATTTGGGAAAGGGGCGATTGCCCTTTTTAATTTAATAGTAAACGGTTGAAAAAAAAAGAGACATTCCACAAGTTCAACCCAAAGTGATAAAAGGGGTTAATGGGGGGACAAAAAAAAAGAGAACCGTGACATAGATTATGCCCCCCTTGCTGAGGACAGCACAACAGGACAACCCCTGTTTCCAGCGCTGTGTCCCTTATTCGTAAGATCTGGATTTTGATATTTTTGTCTCAAATCGCGTTTTTTCAGCCAAAAAAAAGCCATTTAAAGAGCAGTTTTTTTTTCAAACCCCGCCCATCTGAGGGTACCCCCCCCCCCCACCTCAACTAAAACCAATACTTTGTATAGTTTAAAAAAAATTTGAATAAACCCTGGGCAGGGCTTTCCTTTGGGGGCGGGGCAACACCTGCCATGAATAAGATTTGAGGGTAAATGTCAAAAACGCGCATCTTTTCAGAATAAGGGGGGCACGCTGGAACAGCATCTTCACACTTTGCTGCCCTCACAAGGGGGCATAATCTATTGACATTTTCCCTTTTAAGCCCCCTCTCCACTGTGAATGCCCGAAACCTGATCCCCCCCCTGACCCCGAAGCCTCCACCAGCCAATCCAAATTTTTACAACTACACCATTAATATTTTTTAGTTCCGGGTAGTTTCTAAGCCTTTCTTGAAACTTCTACTTTTCCTGCGTGCCAGCTCCCGGGCAGACAATTCCCAATTTACATTCTACAGTGAAAAACGTTTTTCTCCCTGGAGATGAATCTTTTTTCCCACAAGGGAATGTCCCCTTGTCTTTTGAGGGGGCCCTTTACATGAAAAAATTTTTTTCCCATATTTTTTTTGGGGGGACCATTTATAAAATTTATAAATTAATCATTCCCCCCCGAACCGTCTTTTTCAACTAAATAATTTCAATTTAAACCTCTCCCAAAACTAAGTTTCCCCTCCCCTATAATTTGGTTCTCTCTTGAACTCCCTATCCTTTAACTCTTCTAAAAACTGGTCCCAGAACTGAACTGCATATTCCAATGGGACCCCCAAAAGCTTTGTACAGCGGTAAAATTACTCCTTGTCCCGCGAGTCCATGCCTCTTTATACACGCCAAATCTTTACTTGCCTTAGAGGCAGCTATTACTTTGCATCGTTTTTAGCCTATGATCTACAAGAACGCCCAGATCTTTCTCAACAAGCATGTTATTGCAAATGACTTTTACATTGACAAAAAAAATTCAATAACCAATGTAATTACGAATATAATAATAATAATAATGTCACACAAAAAAGATGGAAAACCAAATACTTACAATTGACCAGCAGGGGTGTAGTTGACACCTCATTGCCTCGGTGTTTGTTGGTCAGTGTGGTGGACTGTTTAATAGGAGAAAAATGTTTGGTCGTTGATGGGGTGTACACATGTCTGACTTGTATGCCGGGGGACGGGGACGTGTGTATGTTGCATTCAGCTGGAAAGAAGAAAAAATATTAATTAGAAAACCTGTCTGACGGCTAATAAGCTGAGAACACCTTTCTTAAATAGTGAAACCGTGTTAAATAAAAAATATTGCCTATGTATTTAAAGGGGTTGTCTCACTACAAGGATTGCTTTTTATGTTAAAGATCTTGCAAAAACAAGTCACTTGCTTTCTTGGCCTTTTTTCAGCGATATAATATACAAAAAACTTTTTTTCCCCTCATCTTTGTGGTTTGGTGAAGCCTTTATTGTCAAACTTTGTGTTTTCCCCTTTTTAAACCATAATTACAACCAAAAAATCCAAATACCCGATCAAAAGTTCGCATACTCTTTTGATTTTTGGGCCGATGACATACAGAAGTTTAAAAACAAATGGGTTTTAATGGCTACTAAAGAACATCCTCACCGTGACCTTTTCTTTAATCAGTGTGTGTGCATAAAAGCTGAGTGAGTTTCTGGGATCCAGGCAGACTCTTGCATCTTTCATCCAGCCACTGACATTTCTGGATTGTGAGTCATGGGGAAAGCAAAAGAATTGTCAATGGATCTACGGGAAAAGGTAGTCGAACTGTATAAAACAGGAATGGGATACAAAAAGCTATCCAAGGAATTGATAATGTCAGTCAGCAGTGCTCAAACTGTGATTAACAAATGGATAATCAGGGGCTCTGTAAAAACCAAACCACGGTCAATTTCGGCCACAACTGCCAGGAAAATTGTTGGGGATACAAAGAAAACCCCACAAATAACTTCAGCTGAAGTACAGGACTCTCTGAAAACTACCGGAGCGGCTGCTTCAAGATGCACAATAAGGAGGCACTTGAAGAAAATTGGCTGCATGGTCGCCAGAAGAAAGCTATTGCTGTGTAAATGCCACAAGTATCTCACCTACAATGCACCAAACAATACAGAGACAAGCCTCAAAACTTCTGGAACAAGGTAATTTGGGGTGATGAGACCAAAAACAAACTTTTTGGCCACAACCATAAACGTTATAGTTGGAGAGGTGTCAACAAGGTCTATGATGAAACGAACACCATTCCTACTGTAATGCACGGAGGTGGATGATGTTTTGGGGATGTGTGAGCTACAAAGGCTCAGGAAACTTAGTCATGGTTGAAGGAAAGATGAATGCAGCACTTTATCAGCAAATACTGAAGGCAAATCTGCACTCATCAGCCCGGAAGCTGCGCATGGGACGTACTTGGACGTTCCAACATGACAACGATCCAAAACACAAGATCAGGTCGACCTGTCATTGGCTACAGCAGAACAAAGTGAAGGCTCTGGAGTGGCCATCTCAGTGTCCTGACCTCAATATCATTGAGCCACTCTGGGGAGATCTCAAGCACGCAGTTCATACAAGACAGTGCAGGAATTTACAGGAACTGGAGGCTTTTTGCCAAGAAGAATGGACAGCTTTACCATCTGAGAAAATAAAGAGGCCCCATCCACAACTACCACAAAAGACTCAAGCTGTCATTGATTTTTAAAGGGCGGAATAACACAGTATTAAGAACTGGGTTATTAAATTTTTGATCAGAGTCATTTGGATTTTTTGTTGTTTTTAAATGATTTAAAAAGAGAAAATACAGTAGTTTGACAATAAATTGCTTCCCCCAAACCCTCTAACCAAATGAGTGGAAAAAAAGGTTTTTGTGTATCATTCATATTCTCTAAAAAAAAGGACAAAAAAGCAAAAATTCTGCCGGGTATGTAAAACTTCTGAACACACTGTATATAATTTTTTATCTCCTGATCAAAGAAAAATCAACAAAGCAACGTACTTAGAAAAAGTTTTTAAGTATCTGTCCCTACATGTTAAAAGCTAATCACTTTAGTGAGCAAACCCCTCTAACCACCACAACCTTTCCTGTGGACAGGCTATACTTTGCTTTGATTGCAATGCCCTGTTAGAAGGGGTGTCTCATGAAAACAACTCTTTTTTTAACCCCTTACCGACATTTGACGTACCCACACGTGAAGGTCGGGTAGGGGTTCCCGCAAATTGGGCGTATAGTACGTCATGGCGATCTTGCGAGCTCACAAGCGGACGTGCAAGTCGCGGCATGGAACCAGCGGCATATTACCGCTGGCATCATGCCGCATCCCCCACGGCCGGAGTGCGCTCCGGCCGCGGGGGATTAAGCCCTCGATGTCGCGACATCGCAGCTGCGGGCAGCAGGAGTGAGCTCCTGCTGCCCGCGATCCCGGCGCAGTAATGGCGCTCAGCGCTGCTACTGATCTCCGACCAGACAGCCCAGACGCTGAATGACAGCATCCGGGTTGTCTGGTGATGTCACGATGCCCACAATGCATTGTGGGCATCGTGACTGACAGTTGCCATGGAGACCAGCATACAGCTATAATCTGTGTGCTGATCTCCTATTGTATGAACCATCTGACGATCGTTCATGCAATTTCCCTACTGGGAAAAAGTGAAATAAGTGTGTAAAAATAAAAAAAAGTTTTAAAAAGTAAAACACAAAAAATAAAATAAAAACACGTACACCGCCCTTTTCCCCTTTCCCAAAAGGCAATCCCCCCCAAAAAAGAAAAAAAAAGTAAACCCAAAATTTTTTTAAAAACCCCCGTGGGGTAACACCCACCCTATAAAAACTGTCAAGTTAATTAAAACCCGTTCCGGGGGAAAAAGCCCCTAAAAAAAAAAAAAAAAAAAAAGTCACAAATTTCGATTTTTTGTTTAACCCCGAAACCCAAAAATTTGGGGTAAAAAGCGATCAAAAACCCCCTTTAACATCAAAGGGATGCCAAATTTAAAAATCGGGTTTAAACCACCAAAAAAAAAAATTTATTACAAAACCTGTAAAAGGGAAAAAATTTAAAAAATTTAAAAAGGCTAATTTGAAGATAGTGATTTCATAAATATTGTTTTTTCACAATAAAAAACCTTTTATTTTTTAAAAAAAAAAAATTGTCCCTTTCCAAAATTTAAAAAAAACCCAAAATAAATTGGGAAACACCGGGAAAACGACCCAACCCCAGAGTTTTAAAAAAAAACTTGTCACGGGTACTTTAAACGGTGAACGCTATTAAAAAAAAAAAAACACTGAAAGGGTTTCAGTATTTTCTTCCAAACCCGCCCTCCCAAAAAAAAAAATGATTTTTAAAAGCGATCATAAAGTCTTTTTCCCCCAAAAAGATACCAAAAAAAACAATCAACTCCCTCCCGCAAAAAAAAAATCCTAAAACGCTTTCCTAAAAAAGAAAAATAAATTTTTTTTATTGTGTAAAAAAGCATAAAAAAATTTAAAAAAAAAAAAAATTTGGGGAACGCTGTAAAACCCTATCAAACCCCCGAGTAAAACTACAATTTTTATTTAAAACTGCAAAGGCCGGGTTTTAAAAAAAAAAAAAAACTAAAAAGGATTTGGGGTGTATTTTTGGGACAAAAAAGGCCCCCAAAAAAAACCTTAATAAAAAAGGGTCCCCCAAACATCCCCAAGCCCCCCCCCTAAATTTTTAAACCCCTTTAAAAAAATCAACTCAATCCGTTTAAAAAAAAAAAGCCCACAATCACTCCGTAAAACAAAAATTACAAAAAACTATGGCTGTCAGAATAGGACAACAAAAAAACGCAACTTTTTATAAACTCGCTTCTATTGTGAAAAAAGTAATAAAACAAAAAAAAAAAAACTATAGAAAATTTATATTATTGTAAATTGTACCGATCCCCATAGTAAATATATCCCGTCATTTATCCAGTATGGCAAATACTGTAAAAATGAAGCCCAAAAACAATGGCGGAACTGCGTTTACCCCCCTCCCCCATTTCCATGGCCCAATGCTAAAAAAAAACTACAAAACACCTGTGTACCCAAAATGCAAAATATACCATTAGATGAGATCCCTGAGGGGTGTTGAATCCAAAATGGGCCGCAAACTTCGGGAAAACTTCACCTGTTCTAGTACTTTTGGGGGCTTTGCAAAATGCGACATGGCCCCAACCAATATCTGTGTGCCAAAAGCCAAATAGCGCTCCCTCCCCTTGTACCCCTGCCATCGCCCAAACAGCAGTTTACACCCACATGTAGGGTATTGCCGAATTTGGGAAGAAATTGCGTAACACAATTTGGGGGGCCTTTGTTCCAGGATTCCTTGTAAAAAAATTTAAAATTTTCAGCTAAATTTGCAGATTGGAAAAAAAATTTTTTTTTTTTATTTTCAAAAGCCGAACGCTAAAAAAATTTTGAAACACCTGTGGGGTCGATATACTCACTACAACCTCTGGATATATTCCGTAAGGGTGTGTTTTTTTAGATGGGGTTTATTTATTGGGGTATCTAACATGCAAGCCCCCCAAAGCCACGTCAGAACTGAAAATGGTTCCCCAAAAAAATCTATTTTGCAAATTTTCTTGAAAATGGTGAAAAATTTTACTATATATTTCTAAGCTCCTTAATGTGGTACAAAAAAAAAAAAATTTAAAAAAAGATGCCAACTACAGCAGACATATGGTTAATGCTAGTTATAAACTATTTTGAGTAGAATAACATCTGTCTTACACGCAGAAAGATTTTAACTTTGAAAATGCCAAATTTTTCAAAGTTTTCATGATATTTTTATATTTTTCACAAATATACAAGGCTTTTTGGGCCAAAATGTATTACTAACTTAAAAGCACACGTGTCACGGAAAACTTCTCTGACTCACATGGATAGGTAAAAGTGTCAATAAGTTATTCTCACATAAAGTACAACATGCCAGATTTTAAAACCAGGGCTCTGTCAGGAAGGCCAAAACTGGCTCCGGCGGTAAGGGGTTAACCACCAGGGAGCCTGCTTCATACCCCTGTACTTCAAATGTTGGAAAGAGGTTACATAAAGCATATGGTGAAGAGACAATCACCCACCTTTAAACAGGACAGAAGCCACCTCCAGGTCCGAGTTGACTTGATCTTGGATGTTTTTACTGTCCTCTTCATTCAAAGACTTGACAAAACGACAACAAACATTCATGTCAAATCTGTTTGGCAAAATGAATTTCATTCCCAGGGCTACGTCCTGGGCTGTTCCTTCCTCCGGGTTGGACTCCATCACGTGCTCCACTTTGATGTCAGGCATGCTGGACAGACAGAAGCTTACACACTCTTCACCCGACAGCTCGGCCGAGCCCTCCAGATTGTTCAAGGTGGACATGACTGATCAGAGACTCATTGACAGCCACAACTGCTAATCCTGCATCGTAGGACTGGACAGACCTATAATCAATTAGAAAAAAATACAGGAAATTGAACGGATGAAGATAGTACTGCAGACCTGCCAGATGTCTGGAGCGTGAACCAAGAGGAGCCAAACCTAGAGGCTATCTTCTGTATATCTACAGTGAAGGTGAATGTGATCTATAGGTCTCTCCATAGGATTACTGACATGATCTGTGTATGTGATCTATTGGTCTCCCCATAGGATTACTGACATGATCTGTGTATGTGATCTATAGGTCTCTCCATAGGATTACTGACATGATCTGGGTATGTGTTCTATAGGTCTCTACATAGGATTACTTACATGATCTGTGTGTGTGGTCTAGTGGTCTCTCGATAGGATTACTGACATGATCTCTGTATGTGATCTATTGGTCTCCCCATAGGATTACTGACATGATCTCTGTATGTGATCTATAGGTCTCCCCATAGGATTACTGACATGATCTGTGTATGTGATCTATAGGTCTCTCCATAGGATTACTGACATGATCTCTGTATGTGATCTATAGGTCTCTCCATAGGATTACTGACATGATCTATGTATGTTATCTATAGGTCTCTCAATTTGATTACTGACATGCTCTGTGTATGTGATCTATTGGTATCTCCATAGGATTACTGACATGATCTCTGTATGTGATCTATAGGTCTCTCAATTGGATTACTGACATGATCTCTGTATGTCATCTATAGGTCTCTCCATAGGATTACTGACATGATCTCTGTATGTGATCTATAGGTCTCTCCATAGGATTACTGACATGATCTGTGTATGTGATCTATAGGTCTCTCCATAGGATTACTGACATGATCTGATGTCCATTAATCCTCCACCCCATCCCCACTACTTTAGCTCCTATGTCTGGGGCTTCCTGCTGTCACTGATCCCCAGGAGGAGGGTGTGAGTCTTTCTGGCTGGCTCAGAGCTATGTCAGCCCCGGGTACAGCCAGAAGCCCCAGCTGCCATTATGATGCTGTATGTGGCCAGGCACACACGTGATAATAACACTGCCCATCACTTACCTGAGCTGTCTGCTATTGTGGTATTATTGTCCCTCGTCACTTCCTGTCTGTGTCATCAGTTCGCGCCCTTGTCGGTCCCTATTCCTGGGATTTACTTCGCAGCCTCTGCGCCGGGTCCGCCCCGCACGCTCCTACCTATTCCGAACATCTCCCAGACTAGTTCGGAAGTGACGTAAAATGGTCGGCCTTCCCCCGGAAGTACGTCACGGGGCAAGATGGCCGCTCGCACGGGTGATTCCGGCAACGTGACTCCCGGGCGGTGAGGCGGACGGCACGTGGAGGCCGGGGCTGCGGGTATGTTACCCGGGTGACTGGAGCGTATTGGCGGTATAGGCTGCGCGGCATTGCCTGCGCGTCACATGGGGCTCCCGGATCCGTATCTGTAATATACACAGTCCGCGGGCTCTGCTGCTGCCCGGAGCCGTGCACGGAGCGTCTAAACCTCTGACCCCGTAAGACGTCGCATCAGGTTATAACTGAAGAAGAGCACACAATGGACGCCAAGGAGATGGGCCGCCAGCGTCAGGGCATGCTGGGAGTTGTAGTCCTCATGGGCCCCCGATTGCAGGTCACTGGGATGGATATACTGACTTGGTCCCCGAGATCAGAGGCTTCACCAGGGCACGGACGTGAGGCTTCCTTCATATGTGCCAGGTTGCCCGAGATTGGGGACTTCTCCAGGGCACGGACTTGAGGCTTCCTTCATATGTGCCAGGTTGTCCGAGGCTGGAGGCTTCACCAGGGCACGGACATGAGGCTTCCTTCATATGTGCCAGGTTGTCGGCTTCACCAGGGCACGGACGTGAGGCTTCCTTCACATGTGCCAGGTTTGAGGCGTCACCTGGGTTAGGACGTGAGGCTTCGTTAAGTTGTGACAGGTTGTCGGCTTCACCAGGGCACGGACGTTAGGCTTCCTTCATATGTGCCAGGTTGTCGGCTTCACCAGGGCACAGACATGAGGCTTCCTTCATATGTGCCAGGTTGTCGGCTTCACCAGGCACAGACATGAGGCTTCCTTCATATGTGCCAGGTTGGAGGCTTCACCAGGGCACGGACGTGAGGCTTCCTTCATATGTGCCAGGTTGTCGGCTTCACCAGGGCACGGACGTGAGGCTTCCTTCACATGTGCCAGGTTGTCGGCTTCACCAGGGCACAGACATGAGGCTTCCTTCATATGTGCCAGGTTGTCGGCTTCACCAGGGCACAGACATGAGGCTTCCTTCATATGTGCCAGGTTGTCGGCTTCACCAGGGCACAGACATGAGGCTTCCTTCATATGTGCCAGGTTGTCTGCTTCACCAGGGCACGGACGTGAGGCTTCCTTCATATGTGCCAGGTTGCCCAAGGTTGTCAGCTTCACCAGGCCATGGACGTGAGGCTTCCTTCACATGTACCAGGTTGCCTGCTCCATGTCATCCAAATACTTTTCAAAATTAAACTCCTCATCTGATGAGGCTGAAGATATGGGAGCAGTAGCACTGGCAAGACCCAATTCCTTTTGCTCTTGACACTGCACTGAACTAACTGGACCAACTTATATATTTTTGAAGTCGGTCCATATAATAATGACATCAACTCCACAGCCCTGTTTCGAGTATTTACAATAGTCATAGAAGGCCGGGCCATAGCATTGTTGAAAGTACATGTTGGCCAATCAGTCCTGGGGGCCTAGAGTAGCCCCAAAGCTGTCTGTATAGCTAGCCTGGGGTCAGGATACACAGATTGTAATGTATTAGTATACATGAATATGAAAAATGTAAAATAGTTATCCCTTCATGGGATTAAAAAAAAGTGAAAAACAAAGTGTAGAAAAAATATTTACAAAAAATTATTGTGCGGACATTACACAAAGTACACATATTAGGTATCCATAGGACCGTAATAACCTATAGAGTTAATCGAACAGGTTGTTTAGTATGAAATGTGAATGGTGTAAAAACATAATTAAAAAAATTCTACAGTAACTTATATGTAAACTCTAACTATGCCCCCAAAAAGTACCACTTCTCCCGCATACAACAAGTCTTGATACAACTGTGTCATTGAAAAATTAAAAGTTACACAGGGAGGCAAAAAACTCAAATATCTTGCTGGTCGTTATGGCCTTTTCAGGTCTGGGGCTTAAAGAATTCGGAGGACTCCAGGTCACATTTTGGCACTACGGGTCAAGTATGAAAACTGACTGTCTAAAACTCACTTTGTTTCCCATAGCAACCAATCTGAGCGCTCCTCTCATTTTTCCAGAGGACTGTATGAAATAAGAGGGGCGCTCTGATTGGTTGCTATGGGAAAGAAAGGGAATTTTAGACCTTGACCGTTTTCATACATGTGGCCCTACATCTTTCTTTGCATTTAAATACGTTGGGCTTCGCTGTATAACAGCACATTGCTGATCAGATAATGCTCACAGCACATGTCTCTTGTGGTTTTCTGCTTCCACAATACTACAATACTGTGCAAGTAAATAGTGTTTTACAAAATCTTTTTTTTATTACATTTTGCACAGAGAACAAATTAATATGAATTTCAGAGTTCATGCTATGCAAATGTTAAGTCTACAGAGCCTGCCACAAGTTTGTGGCTGTATCTGAAGAAAGTTTCCGTGCACATGTATTGTTACTCCTTCTAACTTGGTTCTGTAAATGTTGTAGGAGTTTGGACAAGATAGAAGCAGAAGGGTTACCGTGAAATTGGAAGATGTCCTCATACAAGCCTGTTTTCATCCCATCCCACCCCAAACTTGGGGAGAAGATCACCCAGGATACGTTGTACTGGAGGCGTTATAAGGTAACCTTTGGAAGGGAGAATATTGCCTACTAGATGTTATTCCACAGATGCCCATATGTCTAGTATTTATAGTAATTATACAGATAGCAGGACCGTCCTATAGCCAAATTCTTCTGTTCATTGTTTTTTTTACCCAAGTTTTCTCATTATGGGATTTCACATATAAGTGACCACCATTGTTCTATAAGGCCTTCTCCCCACGGCACTGTTTTTCAGCCGGTTCTCGGTTTTCAAAAACATCTGCAAAACGGCTGACGAACTTTTACAGGGATCTTAATGAAAAAATCTGTGCAGCAGTCCCCACTGCACTGATTTTCCGGCCGATGGTTTTTCAGACGGTCCGATAAAACACTTTCATTTTTCGGACGGAATATGTTTATGTGAAGGGGGAGGGCTTTTCCCCGCTAACCGCAGAGAAAAGCCGTCCCCCCCTGTGGCCGTGTGCACGGCCCGAAAACGGTACAAATACCGGTCAGATTAACCAATCGGTATTTGTCCGGTGCTGTGTAAACGGCCCCTCAAGGTGTGTTCACATGGTGCTGATCAGCTGCAGACTTTATTCTGCTGAAGAATCAGAAGAAGGAAATCTGTGTTTTGTGTACTGTAATTCTTCACACGAAAATCTGGATCTTGTTCCATATTTATTGTAGATATTACCGCAGATCTTTCTAAGATGACTTCTGTAGGAGAAGGCAAAATCTACAGGACATATTTATGTACATATTTTAGTGCAGGTTTTGCCTTCAATGTCAGTGTAGGAAACTGCTGTAAAATGTGCTTCAGTTGGCGCAGATTTAATTATTTTATACAAATTCTGCTTAATGTAGAGCACATTATGGGAGTATTAATGTGGCAGTGCTCGGACACTGTTGAATTTAAAAGAATGTTTCTCTGTCTCTGCACCATGTTGATTTCATCTTGTTCCAGCATTCACAAATATACACTCTGTGTTATCACAGGCTATTTGCTGGACCCAGGATGTTGAGTTATGTATCTTCCCTATATACATATGCTGTGCAATGAAATATTTGACCTGGCCAAACAGTTATCTTATCTTCTCACAGTCTTACAAACAAGGGATTCTCATTATAGATACTGATGGCATATTGCTAGGATACGCCATCAATGTCTGATGATCCCCGGATTAATTCTGAAACCCACACTTGTCTCTAGAACGAGCCCTAAAACCTCTGTTTTGAACAGATTTGTGGTTGGGACTCAAACAATTTGAGTCTGAGTATAGCTGAGCAGCACATTGATTTAAATGGTGTAGTCCTGACTGCTTCTCCATTAAAAATATAGAGGTTTTGAGGACCCATTCGGGAGAGGTGGGACCCGCAGTTATCAGACATTGATGGCATATCCTATTGATATGCCATCAATGTGTATAGTGGGAAAATCCCTTTAAAGTCTACCTGAGCAGAGTGGGATATTCAGCATTTTGCCCCGACAGGGAATCTTTCATGATCTCCAGTATATCACTAATCCTGAAATGCACTGGTGTGCTTAATAAATAAAGCCGGTAGTGGCCATGACAACATGACTGAGCTGCACTGGTGGTTTGTATGGGTCTACTAGCCATGCTATATATATTTCCTTTCCTGACTCTTGAATGCCCTTTGACAGTTTAGCTCTGTTATGTTGTCATGGACAGCAAAGGTCTTAATCCCCTTTGAGGAGCAGAAGCAGGGCTGACTATGGAAACAGCCAGGGCTGTGGAGTCGGTAGGCCAAAGCTCTGCCTTCTCAATTTTTCTGACTCCAACTCTCATACATGGCGCATGTTTAAGTGATAACTTTACTGTAGTAAAATGGTGACATTAGGCTGTTTCTCACCTTATGATACAATAATCAAGCTATTTAGGTAGAACATACACTGACAAGCAAAAGGGTAAAAATGTTTTTAAGCTTTGGCTTTCAGGCTTCATATCTCAACATCCACTACAGCATTGAACGTGAGGCTACCATCATTTTATTGACAATCATCTAACGTATCTTATACATAAATTATTTAGCATCTGCTTAGGCAGATGTAACTGCATTGTTACTGTTTTGCTCCTAAAAATCAAAATTTGGCTTCCAGCACTGCCTGAATCCTTCTGGTCTCTGGATCAGATTCAAGCATGTCTGATCCCAGGTCTTTTCTACACGTTCTCAATGTTGGTGCAGATTGGATTTAGGGAGAATACAGCTTTTTCTTCAACAAGTGTTGGATTGGGTTGAGGTCTGGAGACTGTGGAGGCCAATACAGCAACGCTACTTCATTGTCACTGAACCATTCCTTCTCCAACCTTCATGTATGCTTCGGGTTGTTGTCCTGCTGGACACTGTCGTCCTTTTCATACCCATAGTACTAGAGTATATGAAGTAACTTATCTTGTAGGATTCTCACATATAGCTCAGCATTGAGGGCACCATCGATCCTGGTCAAGTATCCAACACCTTTTGCTGTGAAACATCCCCATATCCTCAGGCTTCCCCCAGCGAACCTGACAGATTCTTCAATTTCTCAATCCCCCTTTTCCCTTGATTCTTCCAAACCCATTTGCCCCCATTAGAGCCCGGTCTATTGACTTCTCATCGCTCCAAATCACCCGTTTCCAATCTTCCATTTTTCGTACTTTTTTGCAATCTCGAGCCAACGCTTCTTATGACGAGATTGAAGTCGAGGCTTCTTCACCTTTTTTTTGGGCCATCATTCCAGACTTGTGTAAAGCGTGTTGCATGGACGTCTGTGATCTCACTCTTACGAAGCATACGAGCCACCTCCACTGCCGCGTTAGAACTGATAGACCTTGTGATGAGTCGACTTGTTGATTCTGATATTTTGTCTGGAGGTCCACCTCTTGGCTTTTGAATGGATGGATGGAATTCATTTCACATTCTTCCAGCTATCAGTGTCACTTGATGTGGTTTGGCAATTTTCTTGGCCCAGAGACGCTATCAATGAGTTGGATGATGCGGTTTCTCTTTTCTTGGGAAATCTTCTTTATGGCTGCTTGAACCGTTGACCTTTCGCTTGGGAATCAGCCTAAGAACACACTGGGCTGTTAGGAAATGTGAGAACAGGTTGTCTTTTGTCCCACCACCAGGAGCAAAACACGAACAATGCAGTTACATGAGAAGAATCTGCAGAACTAAGTAGATGCTAAATATTTGAAGGTAAAAGTTGTGTATGAGAGCCAAGATGATTGTCTATAAAATGATGGGAGTCTCATATGGATGGTGAGATATGGAGCCTGAAAGTCAAAAGTTTAAAACATTGTTACCCTTTTGCTTGTCAATGTAAAATATATTTATAGGATACAACTTTAGAACACAAAAAACTTTAAGAAATTGTAAATATGAAGTGAAAAATTTTGCTGAAACCTGGTCGATCTGTTTGCTATGGGAGCAGAATCTTTTCCCCTGGGGCAGCGCTTTGCCTGCTCCGTGTCATCAACTCCTCATGTGATGAGGCTGAAGATATGGGAGCAGTAGCACTGGCAAGATCCAATTTCTCTTGCTCTTGGCACCGATTGAACTAGCTGTACCAAGTTGTTATATATTTTGGGAGTCTGAGTCGGTCCATTTTGTAATGACTCTGACTCCTGCAAAATGGGCACCGACTCTACAGCCCTGGAAACGGCAACATTTTATAGAGTGACTCTGTTCTCCATTTTGCTATGACTTTGTATTATTAAATGTGGGTATTCTGTATTTTATTCCTTTTAGACTCCTGTTCAGATTAAGGAATTTGGTGCTGTAACAAAAATTGACTTTTCACCAACAGAGTCATGTAATTATGCAGTCACAGCCTCTACCAGGGTAAGTAGTAACTGATAGGTTGAGTAGTACTGACAGTTTGAGTTGAACAGGTTCTAGATTTTCACTGGTTCAGTAATTTGGCTGACTTGAAAGCCATCTTAAAGTTTTTGTTTTTTTAATCTCGCACACTGACTGTATATGGATAGGATATGCCTTCAGTGTGCGATAGTTGTGGCTCCCAGAGATGGAACTCGCCCTTATCCCGGAAATGGACCGCAAAAGTCTCTGGTGAGGACATTGAGGTGGTCAGAACGCTCCCAATCATTTCGATGGGAGTCCTGAGTACCGTTGAATGGCAGAGTTCAGACCGCCTCCCCATTCTCTTTCAGGCGCCTGTTGTTGAGATCTCACAAATTGAATGCATATTCTATTGATATGCCTTACATGTTTGAGATAACCTAAGGCATCCATCTCTAAAATGATCTTTGATCAAGGATATTTTTATTGATTTCTCATTGTAAATGGTTGCCAACCTTTTTACAAACTTTGCATAAATTAATCACACAAGTGAATATATAATGAACTTGTAATATATCCTATTAGAGAATTTTTTTTTTTTAACCATTTATGCCTGCTTCCTACCAATTAAAGAGGCCCATGAAATCTTCTGACTTGTCTGTTTTAGGAAATTCTTATGTTCCCTGGAACATCTTCTCCTATGATTTTGTGTTGTGCTGTTCCTCTGTTATTCCCTCTAGAATTGTATTATTGAATCAGTCAGCTGGGTGTTACCATTTCACTTTTCAGTGGTGTGTGTCCCTGTGCACACTGACTGTCAGCATGGAGTATATTGAGTTAGACTCTCCAAGGACATCCCCACTTGGTAACACCCATCTGACAGATTGATAATTAAATTTTAGGAGAAATAAGGGGAACCACTTAGCATCGAGATCTAAGGAAAGATGATCTAGAATTATGTCATGGGGAATACCAGTATTTACTACAATAGACATTTTATGAATGGCCCAGGTGCTCTTTAGCTTCTGACAAGCCCAGACACTTTCATCTGCAATGTGCCAACAATTTACAAGGCTTTTTCCTATAATGACAAGGTGAATAGTGTCTGATCAATAGGGGGCTGGTATCTGGGACCCTTACTTTTATAGAAACAGGGGTCTAAGGACTAATCTCCGAAACGCGTCGGTCTTCAGTGGCTAATCATGGTGCCACATATGCGTTAGAAGCATTACCATCCTCCATGTATCGTTTTTATGCAAGTCAGAAATAAAGCATTGGAATTTTATCCTTCTTGGATGAAGCTGGCTGCACATTTCTAATTGCTGTGATATATAGGGTTATATGAGAGAGGAGAGAAGCTGAGTTCTGTAATATATAGGGTTATATGAGAGAGGAGAGAAGCTGAGTTCTGTAATATATAGGGTTATATGAGAGAGAAGATGAGCTCTGTGATATATGGGGTTATATAATAGAGAGGAGCTGAGCTCTGATATATAGGGTTATATGAGAGAGTTGAGGAGCTGAGTTCTGTAATATATAGGGTTATATGAGAGAGGAGAGAAGCTGAGTTCTGTAATATATAGGGTTATATGAGAGAGGAGAGAAGCTGAGTTCTGTGATATATAAGGTTATATGATAGTGGAGAGAAGCTGAGCTCTGTGATATACAGGGTTATATGATGGAGGAGAGGAGCTGAGTTCTGTAATATATAGGGTTATATGAGAGAGGAGAGAAGCTGAGCTTCCTGATATATAGGATTATATGATGGAGGAGAGAAGCTGAGCCTTGTGATATATAGGGTTAAATGATGGAGGGAGAGGAGCTGAGCTCTGATATAAGGTTATATGATAGAAGAGAGAGGCTGAGTTCTGTGATATTTAAGTTTATATGATTTGGAGCAGGATGTCTGAGTTAAAAGCAGAGTAAATTCTGACCAGACTCCTTAAGTGACAGGAGTCGTCCTGTCTACCCTGCCCATATACAGTGATTAACAGCTTTCCCTGTATCAGTGTATGTACAGATGAAACTGTCAATCACTGTATGTGGGTGGGTTCAGCAATACTTTCAGTTTCACGCTCACATGTTGTCTCTGCTTTCGCTCAGAAATTTAGCATCAAATCGCACAAACCCATACATCCCAGAGCTCAGCTTCTGTCCCTCTCTCACATCCTGCTCTCAGCTAGGGCAGCATAAACCACCTGCACAGGTTCCTTTAAATGGCCAGCCTGTAATGATGGACCTTCCCTGCCTGTAAGGGGTCTCCATTAAACTTTGAAGTGCTCTGTGTGTAGACTGGTTCAAGCACCATCCAGCAGGGTACTGATTACACCATGCACTAGAATACTGGCTGTCGATCAGTATCGGTGCTAGATTATTAAGAGAAACCTCTGAAACTGTGGATTTTCTTATATGTTCCGTTCAGTTGTATTCTCATTTGCCTTTATTTTCCCCTCTTCAGATCCACCTTTATGGCAGATATTCTCCGGAGCCTGTAAGAACCTTTTCCCGCTTTAAAGATGTAGCCTATTGTGGAACGTTTCGAAGTGATGGCAAGTTGCTTGCTGCTGGCTGTGAAGATAGTGTAGTGCAGCTGTTTGATATCAGTGGGAGGCTTCCTCTCAGACAATTCTTTGGACATAGCAAGTAAGTGTCTTTATAGTACTGCCCTGTTCCCTAGCCAGTGACTTGGAAGCCATATGTGGATCTCAAGCCAACTCGGTGATGTGCCCTAGTGATCTCATAGTATTAAAAAAATCAAATCTACACTACTGTTCAAAAGTTTTGGGTCACTTAGAAATTTCCTTATTTTTTAAAGAAGAGCACAGTTTTTTTTCAATGAAGCAAACATTAAATGAATCAGAAATACACTCTATACATTGTTAATGTGGTAAATGACTATTCTAGCTGCAAATGTCTGGTTGTTAATACAATATTTACATAGGTGTATAGAGGCCTATTTCCAACAACCATCACTCCAGTGTTCTAATGGTACATTGTGTTTGCTAACTGTGTAAGAAAGCTATTGGATATTTTGAAAACCCTTGTGCAAGTATGTTAGCACAGCTGAAAACAGTTTTGCTGATTAGAGAAGCTATAAAACTGACCTTCCTTTCAGCTAGTTGAGAATCTGGAGCATTACATTTGTTGGTTCGATTAAACTTGCAAAATGGTCAGAAAAAAGAACTTTCATGTGAAACTCGACAGCCTATTCTTGTGCTGAGAAATTAAGGCTATTCCATGCGAGAAATTGCCAAGAAACTGAAGATCGCCTACAACAGTGTGTTCTACTCCCTTCAGAGGAGAGCACAAACAGGCTCTAACCAGAGTAGAAAGAGAAGTGGGAGGCCCAGCTGCACAACTGAGCAACAAGACAAGTACATTAGAGTCTCTAGTTTGAGAAATCGACGCCTCACAGGTCCTCAACTGGCAACGTCATTACATAGGACCCGCAAAACGCCAGGGTCAATGTCTACAGTGAAGAGGCAACTCCGGGATGCTGGCCTTCAGGGCAGAGTGGCAAAGAAAAAGCCATATCTGAGACTGGCTAATAAAAGGAAAAGATAAATATGGGCTAAAGAACAGACATTGGATAGAGGAAGATTGGGAAACAGTGTTATGGACAGACGAAGCGAAGTTTGAGGGGTTTGGATCACACAGAAGAACATTTGTGAGATGCAGAACAACTGAAAAGATGCTGGAATAGTGCCTGACACCATCTGTCAAGCATGGTGGAGGTAATGTGATGGTCTGGGGTTGCTTTGGTGCTGGTAAAGTGGGAGATTTGTATAAGGTGGAAGGGATTTTGAATAAGGAAGGCTATCACTCCATTTTGCAGCGCCATGCCATACCCTGTGGACAGCGCTTGACTGGAGCCAATTTCATCCTGCAACAGGACAATGACCCAAAGCACACCTCCAAATTATGCAGAACTATTTAGGGAAGAAGCAGGCAGCTGGTATTCTATCTGTAATGGAGTGGCCAGCGCAGGCACCAGATCTCAACCCCATTGAGCTGTTGTGGGAGCAGCTTGACCGTATGGTATGCAAAACGTGCCCATCAATCCAATCCAACTTGTGGAAGACGCTTCTGGAAGCATGGGGTGAAATTTCTCCAGATTACCTCAACAGATTAACAGCTAGAAGCCAAAGGTCTGCAATGCTGGAATTACTGCAAAGGGAGCAGTCTTTGACGAAAGCAAAGTTTGAAGTAGAAAATTATTAATTACCGTATATACTCGAGTATAAGCAGAGTTTTTCAGCCCAAAAAATGAGCTGAAAAACTCTACCTCGGCTTATACTCGAGTCACTGTCGACGCTCGGGCGCTGCGATGGCCCGAGTGCCGACAGGGACGCTTCAGTTATATGCGACTCCTCAGGGAGCGCATATAACTGAAGGCCGAGTGAGCGCAGTGTCCGGGCGCTGCGCTGGCCCGGGCACTGTCCGCGATCCCTTCACCTATATGCGACTCCTCCGGAGCGCACACAGGTGAAGGGATACCACTGCGGGGCACAGTGGTCTCCAGGCGGCCGCAAGCAGACTCGCGGCCGCCCGCAGTTTCCGGCACAGACAGCGTGTGTCATCACGCTGCGTGCGCGGCCTGATGACGTCACCCGCCTGTGCCGAGAAGATGCAGGAATCGCGCGGGAGGCCGGAGCGGCGAGGGAGACGAGGCAGCGGGGAGCCAGGTAAGTGATTGTTTTTGATTTTTTTTAAACGGCCCTATACCTGCCTACAGCCGGTCCCTATACCTGCCTACAGCCGGCCCTATACCTGCCTACAGCCGGCCCTATACCTGCCTACAGCCGGCCCTATACCTGCCTACAGCCGGCCCTATACCTGCCTACAGCCGGCCCTATACCTGCCTACAGCCGGCGTATGGGGCCAAATACCTGCCTATTACATGCCTATGGGGCCATATACGTGCCATTTGGGACATATACCTGCCTATACCTGCATATAGGGCCATATATCCGCCTATAATTGCCTATGGGGGACATTAAACTGCCTATGTAATTTTATTGGTATCCATTTTTATTTTTAAAATTTACCAGTAGCTGCTGCATTTTCTACCCTAGGCTTATACTCGAGTCAATAAGTTTTCCCGTTTTTTGGGGCAAAAGTAGGTGCCTCGGCTTATACTAGAGTATATACGGTAAAATAAAACTCGTCATTTCTAACCTTGTAAATGTCTGGACTAGATTTCTATTCATTTTGCAACTCCTCTGGTAAATAAAAGTATGAGTTTTTAGGGAAAACACAAAATTGTCTGGGTGACCCCAAACTTTTGAATGGTAGTGTATGCCCCTGGCCGTTAACACTAAGGTTTATGATTGGATATCACTAATAGTTTTTTGTCTTTTTTTCTCTATAAATATGAATTGTGGGTCCATAGCACCAGGCACATTTTAAAAGAGAACTACAAGCTAATGGAAGGGGAGAATAGGGGGCTTTCCCCCCCCTCCTAATACCAGACAGCCCTTTTAATATTGATCTGTTGATGAATGGGGGTTTGGGCTTCTAAGCCTTAAGCAAATTGTTTCTGAACGAAGATTTTGTTGATGGAAGGCCTGTATAAGTGTTGGCAGCTCCGTATTCTACTCAGTAACCTAATGCTATTGAGAATCTTGTTAGCTGGAGCTGTAAAGTACAGTGTTGCCATTGTGTTTCCTTAGAGCGGTGCATTTTGTGGATTTCATGGCAGATAAGTATCGGCTAGTTTCGGGCTCAGATGACTATGGATCCAAAATTTGGGACATTCCAAATGGCATAGAAATCTCCACCTACAAAGAGCATACAGACTACATACGCTGCGGCTGTGCCAGCAAGCTCAACGACGATCTGTTTGTTACAGGTATTTTGGTTTTCTCTGCTTTTGTACCAATTTGTTAGAGCTTTTTTAATCAATTGTGTATTGTGGGGTTTTTAAATAATTTTTATTCAAATCAGCCTTTTTCAATTGCATGAATTTGTGTACCATCTCTGGTCTTACATGGGGTATTTCATTACACCCGGAAAAGACTTGCATACAATTCATAATGCAGTTTCTCAATACTGAGCCCAGTATTGTATCTTTGTAATAGATTTAGGGTAATACTGTAATATTCTGTGAATTTTTTTGAAATTTCACAGCATTTCCTTCTTGTATTAATTCACCACCTCACATCTTATTTATCCACATCTGGAGCTGTTTTACTCCTCTCAGATTATCACATGTTCAGCTATTTATGCTCCAGTATTGCCAACACTTCAGTTCCACAGCCTGAGCACTTACAACATCATGCGCATGCTCCTGCACCTTCCTCCAGGTTGGTGCACCCTTCTTATTTGGGCAGCTGCACAGTATAGTTGCACGAAGGAAGCCTCTACTAGAAGCTCTGCCTCATCCTGTAGATGGTTCTAGGCCCGGAAAGGAGCACACCAACCATGGAGAGCTGGAAGAAAACTTTTCTCTAAGGCTATGTTCACACGGCCAAAATTCAGCACGCGTTTTGCATTGTATTTGCGCTCTAATACTAGCGAGATGCGCGCTGAAATTACCGTAATCCATAGTTCTCACAGAGATCTATGGATTACGCCTCCTCTCCACGTGTGTACAATACGATAGTATTGTACACCCGGGGAGATAAGTGACGTGTCAATTACTTGCGGCGAATATGCGCCGCGAGCAATGACAGTCTATGGGGGCCCACAATTACGCTATGTGTGAATATAGCCTAAAAGATAATGCCTTGTGACTAAGCTTGTTGAAAATGGTGACGTGACTGAGGTCTCGTCGCTGGCTGAAAAGTGTTAAAACAATATCAGCAGCAACCATACAAACGGCAAAAAATAAAACTACTGTCAAAGGGAATATAGGAGTTTCTTCAAAATGTATTTCTGCTACTTTGATTACATGAAAATTTGAGGTTCTTGCTGTACAATTGTGATCAAAACTGTAAGTGCCCATCCACCGCGACAAGGTGACCTCAGTTCAAATGGGAACTTACTCTTACATTTTATCTCACTTGGAGGCCACATGTATGAAACAGTTTTGGTCTAAAACTCACTTTTTTCTTGGTGCCTATTCAGGCCTCCAAGAGAGGTCCCAGCTACATTCTGCTGTGATTAAGAACAGTCAGTTTGGTAGGGGCGAAGTGCACCTAAAAAAAAAATGGAGGCTGTCACACTCCCATGCAAACAATTCAAAAATTAAAAATTGGTCAGCATATCCAAAACCATTTAAAAAAAAAAAAAAAAAAAAAGTATAGGTGCATCCAGGCCTGGCACCAATGCAAACAACACAATATCAGCAGCACACTACAAACAACAAAAAAAGTCAAAGGGAATATAGGAATTTTTTCAAAATGCATTTCAGCTGCTAAAAATACATGAAAATTTGAGATTATTAGCGTACAATTTGGATCAAAACTGTGTTGTCGCCATCTGAAATTTATCGGTTGCATTGATGCGCATTTTGGTCAACATCTGGGACCCTATTACCATAAGGCTTATTTACTAGTTCTGCTTTTTCTTATATATTTACAGTGAAAAGGTATGTGTGTAGATGTATGTATACATTTACCGTGCTCGGCATAAATGAATCTACCCCCTTTAAAAAGTAAGATTTTAATCAATATTTCACTGAACACAGTAACAGCTGCCCAAATTTTGACAGTTTCATAGAGCATTTTCATAACCCATAACATGAAAGTAAGGTTAATAATATAACTTAAATGACATAATATTCAGTTTTACTTAGTTGATGCGAAAATAAATACATCACACACAAAGAACTACTACATCTAGGATTCTGTATGACTTCCATGATTTTTAACCCTTTAATGACCGCCCACTGTCTTGACGTCTGATTTTGCAGGTCGTTAATCTACAGCGAAGTCTTTTGGCGTCGCTGCAGACATCGAAGTTTGTGGCGCCCAGCGCCGCAGCTGCGCTGGGATCAGCTGCGGCACCGGGTGCCGCAAACTCTGATGTCTGCAGCAACGCCAAAAAGACATTTACTGTAGACGAACGACCTGCACCAGCTGACGTCAAGAGACAGTGGGCGGTCATTATAGGGTTAAGGACCACACCAAGTTTTCTGGGCATGAAATGAACAAGCTGGTGACCTATTTGTAAAATTTATTTTCATTCTCCAAAAACAGCTCTTTTAGAGCCTGGCTGCTGGATGGAGACCTATTCAGCCAATGATTCACTTTCACCCTGTTAAATTCAACAGTGTCCTTAGTTGTGATGTTACATCACGCCAGAATATAAAGTCCCAGTAGTCCCAAGATAAAGGTTTTTGGAACAGATGCCTTTGAAACGGTTTGGTGTCACACTGGTGAGGAGTACAAAGAAAAATGCATGGTGCCTACAGGGAAACATGGTGGTGGCAGTGTCCTTACTTGGGGCTGCGGAAGGGCTGTTTATTTCGAGGAGCTACAATGCATTGCTGCTATCATGAATTCACAGATGTATTATGTATTGAAAGAGAAGATGCTATCAACACTCCCTGCCCTTGGTTGCTGTGCACTATTCCAACTTCACAATGATCCAAAACACATCTAAGGCCTCTTGCATTTCTGAAGAACAACGGTGTGAAAGTGATTTAGTGGCCAAGTACATCTGCTCTGAACCCAATCGCACACCCATGGGGAAGTCTGAAGAGACAAGTTTAGTATCACGCTCCATCCAGCTTCCAGGCTCTAAAAGAGGTCGTTGTTGAAAAAAGGGGGGAAAAAATAGACATTGCAATATGCTGCCAACTAGCTCTTAAATGACTAGAAGAATTGGTGCTTTCATTGAAAATCATGATGGTCATGCAAAATGTATTAGTTTAAAGTGGGAATGTTGTAATTTTTGCATGAGCTAATTTGAGTACAGCTGAAGATTTTGTAATTTGTCCCTTGCTAACCTTATTTTAATGTTAAGGTTACAAAATTGATCTTAGAAACACACTTAAAAAAATAAATAAAAAAAAATATATAATTTTTCAGTGAGTTATTTATCATAATCAAAAGGGGTATACTCTTTTATGCTGAGCACTGTGTATATTTGTATATAAAATATATACACATAGTTTGTGTGTGTGTGTGTTGTGTTGTGTGTGTGTGTGTATATATATGTATGTGTGTGTGTGTAAATATATATAATATTATAATATATATAATATATATATTATATATATATATATATATATATATATATATATATGTGTGCAGCTTCTGTTTTACAAGGGTGCTTTCACACGGTGCGATTTTGACGCATTTTTTTTTTTTTTCTGACATGCATAGCATTAATTACTGTGCATTTCTGCAAAAACCGCACCACTTGAAAGTACCCTTAGGATGCTCTCACAAGGTGTGTTTTTTGTGCAGTAATGTACAGCATTAATTGCTGCACTTTTCTACACAAAAACACATCCAAAAACGCACCTTGAGAAAACACCCTATAAAGGGGATAAGAAGCAGAAAAATTGGAGCCAGCTGTAACAGTTTTTTTTTTTTTTTTTTTGGTGCATTTTTGGTTACGTCTTTTTTGTGCAGAAATGCACAGCATTAATTGCTGAGCCTTTATGCACAAAAAAAGTCTCCAAAAAGAAGCATCAAAAATGTGCTTCTGATGCGTTTTCGTAGGTGTTCGTAGCAATTAATGCTGTACATTTCTGCACCAAAAAACGCACTGTGAGAAGGCACGCTCAACTGCGCACCAATTATGTGCCTTTATTACTATCAAGTTTTTTTTCACTTAGGCTGCTTTCACACAGTGTTTTTGATGCTTTTTCTGTGCAGAAAGGCACAGCAATTAATGCTGTACATTACCGCATCAAAAATGCATAAAAAAAAAACTGAAAGCACCTTTATCTAAACTGTTTGGAAAGGGAGTAATCAATTAGTGTTTGTAATCCACAAGACTTCACACAGGGATTGATTACTTTCTTGAAAAACCTTTCTGAACAATTTAGACAACTGAAAGAAGCTTGCTGGTAATAAAGGCAGTTTAATTGGAGCGCAGTTAAAACTGCATCAAAACTGCGCTGTGTGAAAGCACCCTAACGGAATTCACCAAGTATGGAAAAACTCAGATGAACCCATTTTATGGCTGTGTAAAAATCTAATTCTTAATGGAAGGTATATTAATTAGACAATTGCTTAAATATAAAAATAGATATGGTTAAACTTTTTATTAAAGCTATAACACTTTTGGTTTATGTAACAGGTTCCTATGATCATACTGTGAAGGTTTTTGATGCTCGAACAGAAAACAGTGTAATGACCATGGACCATGAACAACCAGTGGAGAGTGTCCTGCTGTTCCCTTCAGGGGGGCTTCTGGTGTCTGCAGGTATGGAGCTCCCGTCCCATGTGTCAGGGTGCTTTATGTCAGGTCTGCTGCTGTTTTCACTTGCCTTGGAAGTTCGTCACTAACAGCAAATGGTTAATGTTTTGTTACGGTAAAATGCTTCTGTGGGCATAATAGAAATGAATGATTAATGGCTTTCTCTCGTGGTGCCTTTTGTTTTAACTGAAAATAGAGCGCACCATGTGACACTTTTTTTCTGTAATTATTTGTGGAATCTGCAATTGAGGCTCTGATTAGGATCTCTGAGACAGATGTCAGTCAAGGCCTTATCATGTTAAGCGACTGTCAGGCATATCATAGGCTTCTATGATGTGGAAGTATTAACAAATATTTTTGTTACACGTTTGATATGCTTATGTTAACAAAAAAACATGTAGGTAGCATTTTTTATTGCAAGAGCAAATGGCAAGTGTATGCAGTTGTATACTGTTTATATACTTCTTCAGCTATGATGTGTAGAGAACCAGAGATGGCTGACAACGTAAAGATTTCACATAGTGAGCTACCATGATCATATTATGTCCTGTCCCTAATACTGTTTAAATGCAGATGGCTGTGCTCAATTTTTGTGGTGTGAGCTGCAATTCTGTTGTTACCCTATAATGGTACATGTGATTTTTTTTTTCAAAACACTTTTTATTCAACTTTTTCTGGGAGGTGTGGTTTCCAAAACACCCAAATTTAGTTTTTACTTTAAAGGGGTTTTATCGTTAGAAGCTTTCGCAGACTTGAGCTGTTTCTATCAGTTTCATTTTCAAATCCAGGCGCGAGTCTCTCCTCTCAGTAGGCGTGCCTCTCCTGCCAGGTGTATCTCCCCTCACTGAGGAGTTGTGACATCATTCTGTGTGAAGCAGGTGAAGGGAAAGGATGTCTAGAGGTGACAGGCTCCACAAACTCCTTGTAAGCAAAACACCCTCATTGCTGTGACCAGAAAACCCTCATTGCTATAAACAGTCATACATACAGCCTGAACTGATGAAACAAATGTGAGAAATACTCTCTGCCCCCCTCTCCCTCCCTCTGTTATCAGGCAGGAGGTAGCGCAGATTGTATAAGGCTGTGTTCTATGGGTGATGGGAACAGACTGTATAAAGCTGTGTTATGAGGGGAGAGCAGTGTAAAAGGCTGTTATATGATGGGAGAGCAGTGTATAAGGCTGTGTTATGTGAAGGGAGAGTGAATCTAACTGCTAGAGACTGATTAATTGCCCAGATCCTTTACATAGAGCTGAGACAGGAGCATAAAGAAGCTGAGGCACCTAGTTTCAGTTTCGATATCAACAGCTCAGAGGGGAGTAAGCACAGAGTGCAGGCAGCCAATCACAGCACTGGGGACGTTTCCCGTCCGGGGGCATGTCCAAACAAGCTGAATGACATATAAGTCAGCCAATCACAGAAAAGGGAGCGTGTCCCATCAGCTGAAGCAAAAATAGCTATAGATGCACAGATTAGCTCATATCTGCTATACTAAGTGACTTAGGTAAAGCAAACCAATTACAAAAGTGCTTATTTTTACTGTTCCCGTCATTTGAGATATGATCTTTGTAGCAAGAAAACCCCCTTAAGTGTTCCTTGTTGGTATTGCTTATACGGTATATTGTAATATACTGCATATGTGTTGCCCAAGTTAAAGCTTCTCCCTTACAGGGTATAGTAGCAGCACTAATATGGCAGACATGGGAGCCCTCAATTAGGCCTCACACTGCCATGACAGCAGAACAGTACCCTGTGATCAGATGACTGAATGAGCCCCCTCCCTCTCTAACCTCCAGATGCGATGATCACTTCAAACTGAGGCATTTGACGGATTAAATGGTAAAGATTCGTGTACTGTCCATTTGAATGCTACCGACGTGCCAGCTCTGAAACAGCAATTGCCCACCACATATGGTAGAGTCCTAGCTCCTTAGCCTCTAGCAAATTGCTTTAAAGGTCTATATAGCATATGGAGCTATAAGGTTAAAGGGAATCTATCATTAGTATATGACATTTTTATTTTAGTTATTTTATTTCTACATCCTTATCGATCAAAGAAGTCTCTGCTTAGCGCAAGTGCTTGGAAAAGCTTGCAGCCTGCACATAAGTAATATTCATAAGGCTTCATTAGCCTAACAGAGGTCAAAATGAATAAAGTATGGAGTAGCCAGTGTAAATTTTTCCCCAAAAGCGAAGGAAAAAAAAAAAAATGTGGGCATAATTTTTTCAATGGGCTTTTTTTAGGTGACTTCTCCGGCTGTTTGCCTATGGCGTTATTCACACTGCAGCCCAATGTTGTAGGGGTTATGGAAATTTTCCGATACATTTAGGCGAAATCACTAATGCCTGAATATGCCCAAATGTAAATTAAACAAAGGGGGACAGACCTTTTTAGACCGAAAGGGAATAAACGAAATCCCCAACAATTGTGATGGAAAAAAGGGGGTTTTTTGTGAAAAAAAATTTTAGTGTGGTAACTGTTCACTATTTTGGGCCAGAGTTGTGTGATAAAAATGTGTTGGCCCCATTAAAAGGAAAAATTTCTTACTGGACTCCATATGTATGTTACATTACAAAAATGTTATCATTTTAAACCCTAGTTTGCCTCCATAAAACCGAACTATTCTTTTTCGTGTTTTGTTCTTACGCCCCTTTTGTTTTGATGTGCGGGTTATGTAGTGGGGTTACCCCTGAAATTAAGTAATAAAGCTGTCTGTGCCCCCCCTATTCATTTGTAGTCTGTATTCTGTTGCCTAGTAATATTGGGTGCATGATGAAACGTCTAGGTGTAAAACTTTTTTGTTGCCCTTAACAAACGGCCCCGTTTTTTTCATATAGTGCTCTGAAAAAATCAAGGGGTGCTTGATGGTTTTCTATGGGACAAAAGTAAGTCTTAACTGACGTTTTTTTACATGAGGCTTTACTGCTGCCCAACATGAACAGTCCCTGTTTAGACAGAAAGGGATTGCGGGGAGACAGATAAGAGGTATTTCAGGGACTGGGAGATGCCAGCTGTGCTCACTGTTGGTAACGTGACTGCAAAGTAAGACGTAATTATCACCAATCTATGCAGTTAACCCCGGGCATCATTTTTAAATGTCTGAAAACCCCTTACATTTAATTTTCTTTGTTTTTCCTCCTTTAGGTGGAAGATTTGTAAAAGTGTGGGATCTGCTAAAGGGAGGGCAGTTACTGGTTCATTTTAAAAAAAAATCACAAAACAGTAACTAGTTTGTCTTAGTGTTTGGCGAGGTGCTGTCGGATCATTAGACAGGTAGGTTTCAGGGTGAAAACAAAGCACTTTCCCAAAATTAAATGTGCACAGGTACTTTCCGCCAATATTCATTGGGGGAACAGCACCTTGGGGTATGGGGCCGTTGCCTTCGGGGCGGCACTAGGGGCCAAATGCGCGGGCCCGCCCTGGTGGACTTTACCCACCCTGCTGACGCCAGGCTGATCATTTTTTTTACCTAGTGTCTTTTGGGAGGCAGAGGCTGCTGAAAACCCGCTGCGGTTTATTTTTTTTTTTTTCCCTTTTGAGGAAGGTGATTGGCGCCCGGGTTTCTCCCGGTTGCGGCCTCACCTTGGAAGGTGATTGGCACAGGCTCTCCCTGGGGGAAAGGTGATCGGGGCCCCCCGGTTCTCCCCCGTGGAAGGTGATCGAGTCCTGGCTCTCACCTATAGGGGGGGCCATAACGCGTAATTGCCCCGTGCGTGTCCCCCCGGGGCGTCAGGAAACCAGTCAGTTTTTGTGGGGGTTTTCCCTCCCCCCCGCTCCCCCCCCCGGGCCCCAACTGCCGCCCGGGCCTTTTAGGGGTTCCGGTAACCCACCGTTGTGTGTTATGGTAAAAAGGGGGGTGATGGCGGAAGCCCGAAAAATTTTGGGGGTGGTGTGGATTTTTTTCCTTTAATTTTTGGGTGGGGCAGGAAATTTCCGTTTTCTGCGCCCCCCCCCGTGTTCCTATTTCCCCGGCTTGGGGGGGGCTTCCCGGGGGAGGAGTGCGCCCCTCCCCTGGGCCAGTGGGGCCCCTGGGCAGCGGACATGGTAATCCGCAGCGGCAGCTCCTTAAGGGTTTGGCCCGCGGGTTTTTTCTGCCCGTGGGGGCCCCCAAGGGGGGGGGGGGGGGGGGGCAAAATTTCCCCCCTTGCTTAGCTGCCCTAAGGCAGCAGGACGGTTGCCGGGGGGCTTGGCGTTTGAGGGAACATCCCCGGTGCCCAGCTTTTACTGCGGCGGTTACCGCGTAATGGGGCGCTGGTGCGGGGGGGGAGCGGGCATCTCGGGGGCTGCAGATGCTGCTTACAGCTCCTGCAGGGGGGCCCCCGTTCAAATTTAGTTTCCCCGCTTTGGGGCTTCGGCCCCCCGGGTGCAACTAGGCCGCGCCCTCTCCCGGCCACAAACTGGCGGGTCCTCCTGGATGGGGGGGACCTCCAGCGCACGGCCTGTGTTGGTGGGGGCCCCCAAACGCCGTTTTTGGGTGTTCGGCGTCTGGTTCTCCTGACTCTGAGGAAGACGCAGCTCTTGGGTGGTAAGTTGACCCCCCGGTGGGCCCCCCATCCCCCGCCCCCCGGGTTTGCGCCTGTGTTTTTTAGGGCTATGGTTTTTAAACCCGCCGGTCCTAAGCAGTGGCGCTTGCTTCGCCGGGCCCCCTGCCACAGGTTTCTTGTGGCTAGCCCTGCCTTTGTGCCCTTTTGCGCCGCTACCGTCCCTGCGGGACCCCGTGCCTCCCGTCAGGGGTGTGGTCCCTAATGGCCCGGTCCCTCGCTCATGCGTGGTCACCCCGTCAAGGGCCCAGGTTACGTTTTTTGGGCCTAAGCAATGCCGTCGCTCTCGCTGCCAGCCCCGCACCTCCCAGGGGCCAGCACCGGGTAGCCCTTACGGGGTGTTAGCATAAAAGGGTTTGAGTTTCTCGCCTCTTTATCACCCCAGCTCTTCCATCAGACGGGGGTCGGAGATAGAAGCTCCAGGCCTGGTACGGGTTCAAGTGGGGGCTCTGATTCCGGGCTCTGGTCCAGACGAGATGATGTGAGATGCGGCAGCGGTCCACCTTAGCCGGGTATTGGGGGCGGGTGTGAAAGGCAGGGGCCGGATACGGGCCCCTGTTGGGATCCCCCGTCCCTGGGTTTGGAAAACAGGGTTGATGGCGTGACAGCGGGGCCGAGCCCCTTTGCGGGCTACTTGGGAGGATGTGAAAGCCCGGCCCGGATTTTGGGTCTGTGGAGATTCCCCTGTCTCTGGTCTGGGCCAGACAGGGTTAATAGGTTCAGCAGCGGTCCAAGCCCTTATGGGGTGTCGGCTTTTAGGGGTAAGGAGTCTGGCCTCCCCGGAGGAGGTCCCCCTTAGGGGTGGCAGGGACAGCTTTTTTGTTCCCGCACGCCTGAAATTGAGAAGTTGGCCAGGAAACATCCCGGGCAGGCGTTTTTTCCCCCAGATGGCTTTAAATTTCTTTGCCTTTCCGGGGGTAGGGTCATGGGGTCGGTGGGCCCTCAGGGGGAACCCAGTCACCCGGCTCATGTAGTCTATGGGCCCTCCCTGTCTCGGCGTGGCGGGGCCTTTATGACGGCCCAAAAGGGTCCTCACGGGTTGTTGTAAATCCGCCTTGGGGGTGGCGGGGGAGCCCTGCGCCCGCGTTGCTTCTCCGCAGTTTAGCTTGCATGGTTGGTCGTAGTAGCAGGGCTTTCGGCTGGAAGCTTCCCCTGGGTTGTGGAATCTTGCTTCCCCGTTTCAGAGGTAAGGTCTCATGGTGTTCCCCTTTTTTGGCTGGGTCGGCCCAAAGCATTGGCCCTTTTCGCCGTTCCTGAGCTGGAATTTTTAGCGGGGTTTGCAGCCCCCAAGGGGGGGGGGTTTTTGGTTGTGCTTTGCTCGCTTGCTTTAAAGGTTTTTTGGAAGGCCACAGGGGGGTGGTAGTTGCTAACCCTCAGGCCCGCCGGGAAGCGGGATTAGTAACGGTCTCC